>JBBPUG010000630.1:0-18308 GCA_038094535.1 Tubosaeta aff. alveolata | reverse complement strand
GGTGATGAATCTGTTCTTGAGATCATCGAAAAGTAGGTCAACTTCGCCTTGATAATCTTTTGTTGCCTTCAGATCCTGCGCATCATTGACATGAAGGATGTAGCCCTTCGAGGCCGCGATCGATACTTCATCCCTTCCAATCATCACAAAGTCCTTTTGGGTCTGGGAGTCATCGGTCGGGTTGCGAACCCGTACGCAGAACTTGGTGCGGTGCTCGCTCGACACATGGATGGCGCTACAATCGACATCGCAGCAGACCAGACATCCACCCTTGGTGGGCAAGTACCAGTGACTCCAAGGGTCAGCCTTGGAACGGATGAAGTACCTGTGAGAAATGTAATTGGTAATGTCATTCGACATTGAACGGATCATCGACATGAAATTCACCATCTTCCACTGATATGGTCTGCAAATTCGGTTGCACGGATGGGGGTTGGGATTCTTCCATTACTGTTGTAGAGGAGCGTGAAGAACATCTTGTCGAAGAATTGTCCGGCGTTAGGCAAACTCTTGTTGGAGAAGAAATTGGCCACATCGTTGGCACCCATGTTGTTCTGGGAGTAGAGTTGGAGGGAACTTCGTTTAACATTTTCAACGTAGGGACTAGGGGGAGTGGATATCATCCGCCACCACTCATCAGCTGTTTCGCGATCAACAAACGTGATGAGGTATCTGCAATGCCGGTCACTGGAGGGCTATTTCTGCCTTTATTAAGTATTCTGACTAGGAAGTCGAGGATTACTGACGTCTTTGAGGTAGGCATAGAATAGTCCCATGTTGAACTGGAAATCGTTGATGAGCCACCAGACTACGTTGAGGTGACAAAGTTCTCCTAATCTCGTGTGGTGTTACTTATAAGTGTTTGGGCTATCAATCTCGACATTCGTTCTGCGTGTTATCAACACGTGGTAAAACATTTTGACCCAGAGCCTTCAATTGATCAGCTCCCAAGCCTCGCCTTGGCCCCTCTCTACTGATTCGACGTACTCCCAGATCTCGCCATTAACCTGTTTCTTTGCATGGGTAATAAATCTATTCTTGAGATCGCCAAAAAGAAGGTCCGTTTCGCCTTCATAATCCTTTGTCGCCTTCAGATCCTCCTCGCTGGCATGAAGGATGTAGCCCTTTGGGCCCGCGATCGTGATCTCGTCCCTTCCGATCATGACAAAGTCCCTCGGAATCGGAGGGCTGTCGATCGGGTTGCGAACTTGTACACAAAACTTGGTGCGATACTCGCTCGACACGTGGATAACTTCACAGTCAGGATCGCCACAAACCAGACATTCGCCCTGGATACGCAGGTACCAGTGACTCCACGGATCAGCCTTGGAACGTATGAAGTACCTATCGGAAGGGCGATTCCTGTGAACATCGCGTACATCGACATGTCATGAGGCTCACCATCCACCACTGATGTGATCTGTGAATTTGCTGGGACGAATGGTAGTTGGAATTCTTCCATGGTCGTTGTAGAGTACCGTGATAGACATCTTTTCCCGAAATTGGCTTGCATCGGGTAGTCTGGCGTTGTAGAAGAACTTGGAGACGTCATTGTAATTCGTGTCGTTCTGGAAGTGAAACTGGGGAGTGATTCGCTTAACGATTCCGGCGTAAGGGCTAGGAGGTGTGGATATCATTCGCCACCACTCATCGGCTATCTCGCGGTTGGCGAACGTGATGAGGTTTCTGCAGTGTTCCTCGTGATTTTGGGCCTGTTTTATCGCGAAGCCACAGGTCAATCGTTACTCTAAACTGGCGGGCCAACATCCACTAACATCTTTGAGATAAGCATAGAATGGTCCCATGGGAGCTTTGAAGGTGCTGGCGGCAACTGATAAGGATCCGTCCGGTACACACGAACCGGTTATATGAGCGCCACCAGCTATCTTGCCAGGCCACCAATGGAAATTCACCCAATCTGAGCCTGACGTAGTACCTCGTGCAAGTTAGTACAACATGTACGTTTGAGGTATACGCGCTCGCCTGGTGATTCGCACTACTGAACAAAGGAGCCATAGGAAGCTTTCTCCGAGACTTCAATATGTTGCAAGTATTCAATGTCAAGTTTGGATGATACAAATAAATGACGCACTTGACCCTACTACTGTCTGGACTCGAACTGACTATAAAATAATTTCAAGGGAGAGCGGAGTGGTTTCACGGAAAAGGTCGACAACTCGCGTGTCGTACTGTACGCGTTAATGTAAGCAAGGTAAATCATACTGCCCGCTACTCAATCCAAGCCTCGCCTAGACCGCTCCCTACTGCTTCAACATACTCCCAGATCTCACCATCGACTTGTTTCTCTCCACGGGTAATGAACCTCTTCTTGAGGTCACCGAAACGCAAGTCCATTTCGCCTTCATAATCTTTTGTCGTCACCAGATCCCCTACATCATTGGTACGGACAGTGTAACCCTTTGTGGTCATGATCGATATATCATCCCTTTCGATCATAACAAAGTCTTGGACGTCGTTGGCCACCTGTATGCAAAATTTGGTGCGATGCTCGCTCGACACATGGATGGCGTCACAGCTCGCGTCTCCACAAACCAAGCATGCACTATTCGCACGGAGATACCAGTGGCTCCAGGGATCAGCTTTAGACCGTATGAAGTACCTATCGGGGAGGCATCGTATCAGTCTCGAGGGCGTTCATGAGTCAAGAAACCAACCATCTACCACTGATGTGGTCTGTGACCGTGGTCAGAGGAACGGTGACCGGGAATGTTTTATGGGTGTGATCAAGCAACGAAACGAATATTTTTTTGCGGAATTGTTGGGCGTCGGGGAATGCGGTGTTGGTCAAGAAATAAGCGACGTCGTAGTTGCGTGAGTTGTTCTGGAAGTAAAAATGAGGGGAAATCCGGTCTACGTTTGCGGCGTAGGGACTAGGAGGAGCGGATATCATTCTCCACCACTCATCAGCTGTTTCGCGATCGACAAAGGTGAAGAGATATGGGAACCAATCAGTCACATCCTGTTTCACAACTGTGATTAGTGAAGAGGTCTGACCAGCAGATCGACGGCGACTTACGAGTTTGAGGTAGGCGTAGAACGGCGGTCCCATGACGGTTCGAGATGTGGAGAACTTGGAGTGCCTACCTGCATCTTTGTTTGGCTTGGATCCAATTCACGACCGACATTACTGCATTAGGAAGTACTGGCTGGTAACCTCTACTCTAACCATTCCAACCCTTAGTCGTTCGATTTATGAACTTGTAATGAATGATCGGGCTTTGGGCGAGGTAGGTCGCGCAAGCGAGATGTGGGCAAAGAGGTGGTCGTGAGGTGACCGTGGTAGGCGAGTGAGCATTCATGAATGCATGGGCTGGGCTGGTTCGGTGGATGGGAGAGCAAAGGGTGACGGGTATGACAGCGCGGCCGTTGATCGCACCGTTGCGGTCGTCCGGCATCAGTCGCGGGTGTGTATACTCAAATACGGTGAACGAACGACATGGGTGACACGAACGGGGTACGAGTAATCAGAAGCTCTTGCTATATATGCCCGTACACGTCCTTGTTGTAGCTTTCCCTGCGGTTGGCCGCGAGAACTCGAAACCGGAAGAGGATGATGAAGGGCGTGAGAATGTGGCGGAGAGCTCACGACGGCACCTTAGTGCTCGAACCCCCCTGGCGATATCCTCACTCATTTCTACATCCTGTTGGGAGCGCGTCTGGGAGTTATCTTCCCAGGAGCATCCGGCTGAACACCCTTGGGCGGGGTGGTTTGGGCCAACTGACCACCATGGTGCTTTGACGGTGGCTTTTCCTTTGGCAGAAGAGGTGGTCGGGTAGAAAAACGGTGAGCATCAAGCACTTTGTGTTTGTGTCTGTCCCTGAGCGCGATCTTATATGGGTCTGTATTCAGGTACCTTTTAGAATCTTCACTCTCTAGCTGTCCGACAGAATTACTTTCCCGAGCCGGCGTGCATCTGCAGACCTGCGATGAATTTGGTATAGGAATCGATGGACACCTGCGTGGTAGAAGCGGGCACTTGGTAGGCGTCATGCCCGAAAAACATCTCGTCAGGCTCTGGACGATTGGTGTATGGATATACTAACCATCGCTGGTCAGCGTCGGAAGCTTCGAATGGCAATCTCCCTCATTGAAGACGCGAGAAAGGAGAAAATAACCGACGGGCGCTGGATCGAGCTTGTGTGCGTAAAGACGGTGCGGATCTTCTTGCTATGATATAAATGAAGGTGCCGACGCGGGACTAGGCAAGGGCTGTTCCTGTCCAAGGACAAGAAAATTTTCCCCCTTTGAGCGGATGAATTTAGTAACGAAGCTGGTCTTCGTGCTTCGGCGGGCCGCCAACGCACCGAGACCAGCTTCATTGTGTTAAACTCATGGATTGAGGGCGCTGAGAGGAGAGGTTATTTCGGAAGCGGTCGTGAGCGAGGAGTTCAATGGTAAAAAGCGCAGGGCTCTCGCTGAAGGGGGGATGGACTGAGGCAGCAACCCATTACGTGGTAACATAGTAGATGCTAAAGGAGCTAACGAGCTCGACTCCCTTCGTTTCAACAGAGGAACAGCATGCTAATCACAACACTGCGTCTTACACAAGCCACCAGATTCAGAGTTGACGTTGATCAATCAACGAGCTCCCAAACCTCGCCCGAACCCCTCTCCACTGGTTTAACATACTCCCAAATCCGACCGTTTTCTTCTTTCTTCGCGCGAATCACAAATCTGTTCTTGAGATCATTAAAGAGAAATAGGTCCGGGGTTGCGAGGGAAAGCGTCAACGTTGCCCTTGGGTCGTCGATCTGAAGAGAATAGTCCTTGGAAGCTGCAATGGATATCTCGTCCCTTCCAATCATGACAAAGTCCTCCGGAGGATGGAAGTCCTTAACGGCGAGGTTACGGACTTGGATGCGAAACCTCGTGTAATGCTCAGTCGATACATGGATCATGCTGCAATTTGGACTCCCGCAGACAAGACAGTCATCACTGACACGGCAGTACCAGTGTCTCTGGGAATCAGTTTTGGACCGTATGAGGTACCTATTTTAGTGGGATTATGACTATCGCGATGCAGATCGTCAACTTGTGAAACCTCACCACATGCCACTGATATGGTCCGTGATCCTGGCTGGCGGAGCAATGCTCAGTTGCCTCCCGCCTCTGTCGTCGAGCAGCGTGAAGAACATTTTTTCAAGGAACCGTCTTGCATTGGGCAATCCAGCGTGGTGAAAGAAATGGGTGACATTGCCACTCAGATTCGGGTCGTCCTGAACGTAAAACTGGGGAGATGTCCGCCTCACATACCCAGCGTAGGGGCTAGGAGGAGTAGATACCGTTCTCCACCATTCATCGGCCGTCTCGCGGTCAGCGAACGTGATGAGGAACCGGCCATACTCGTCATTTTGGGCCTATATTGAGGTTGAGTAAGTTTATGTTGGTACTAGAGGGTCGACAGTCACCGACGTTTTTGAGGTAGGCATAGAATAGCGACATAGCGACTTCAAAGAGTTGGCGATTGAGGACTGCCAACTGAAATCGAACGACCTTTGAGTCTATTAAAAGTTTAAAACCGGCGTGCTGATCTTTGTATGGGAACGACTCCCGATGCCCAAATCGTACGAGTGTCAACCCAATGCCCACGCAGAGGGGTTATGGGCAAAGACCGGGGTTCGCCGAGGAAGCCAAGTCGCGGGCTTAATGAAACGACATACATATATGTACGGCAGTTTCGGTGACTGTTCCAAATATACGCGTAACGCGCGTCCAAGTCCAAGTGAAGTGGCAAGCCTCACGAAGACCGCTCCCAGATCTCACTGCATCATTGACCCTCTGGTAATGAACCTATCCTCGAGGTCTTTGAGTAAAAAGTAGTCGTGAACTTGGACACGAGCGACGCTCACTTGACACACAGATTGTGTCACACTATGTTTCGCGGACTATAAGTACTTGAGTCTCCAATTCCCCGACATGACGTACCAGTGACGCGAGTGGAAGCTTGGATCATATGAAAAATCTATGGGTGAGTAATAGAACAGGTTGCCGCCTCAGGAAGCTCACCATTCTCCAGATACGTAGTGTTTGATTCTACTAGTTGGCGAGATGATGATCATGGTTGGTGTATCTGCTTGAATCGGCGACGTTCAAAGAGCCAAATGTATCTTTCTGTAGGTGAAACTCGGAACAGAGATTCGTTGAGGGTTCGCAGCGCAGGACACAGCTCATCAAGTACCATGCGGTTGGCGATGGTGATGGAACGTCGGTACTAACTGCCACGTTTCCACTACTAAATGAGTTCTAGACCGGGAGTCACTGGCGCTTTATAGGTATGCGTCAGACCCACGGCAGACTAGAAGAATCACAAGAGCTGGGAAATCGCCCCCGGAGGCACACGCAGTTGCTCGGATTTCTAAACTGCATGAGAAAAGCTATCATTGTGGAGGTAGACATACCTTTGGGTGATGTACTCTAAGCATTTATATGTTCAAATATGAATGTCACTCACAGATTCTGATGCCCGTCTCTTAAAATGATGTCGGCGACGAGCAACTTGAACGAGGGGCTCCTCGGACACTGATAGTGGCGCGCTCTTGACGTGTCAAGACTGGGATTGACGTCGGGTGATGGATGTGGCATGTCAGGTTTTATGGAATCCTGCCTAAATTCTGATCACTGAAGAATTGGAATAACTATCCAACCGGAGACATCCAATCCACAGCCGAGTACAAATCCCCACTGTGTAATAGCATTTGCTCACCAGGAACAGGAAAATCCGGGAGTCGTGGCTATGGGGATCAGAAAGGTATTGGCCGAGAAAATTCCAGTACAAGCTGTGGCTTTCACTATGCTCAGAGGTCAATTCTTTGTTCGAACGCTGACATGGACGCGACGCTATATCTTACACGAGACCCAGTGTTGTAGATGCTGCAGCGGACGTCGAACGCCCATCGCTCAAGAAACCAGCTCCCAGGCCTCGCCCTGACCTTTCTCTACCAATTCAACATATTCCCAGATCTCACCATTAGCCCGCTTCTCTGCACGGGTAACGAACCTGTCTTTGAGATCGCCAAAAACTAGGTCTAAAGCCCTGCCTTGATATGCTTTCGTCGCCCTTAAATCCTGCACAGCATTGGCGTGGACAGTGAAGTCACCGGGACCTGCGATGGATATCTTGTCCCTCCCAATCATTACGAGGGCCTTGTCACCGACAGACAGATTGCGAACTTGCACGCAAAATTTGGTGCGATACTCCCTCGCCACATGGATGGCCTCGCACTGCACGCTTCCGCAGACTAGACATGTGCCCTTAGTGCGCAAGTACCAGTAGCTCGAGGAGTCTGCTTTAGATCGTATGAAATACCTGTTGAACGGGCGTCAGTCTGACACTGAACCAATTGTCTTGCCACAGAATTCACCATTTACCGGAAATGTGGTCTGTGACAGGGGCCAGAGGAATGGTGAATGGGATTTTTTCGCCGCCTGGTTTATTAAGTGGCGTGAAGGAGATTCTTCCGCCGAATTGTTTGGCGTTTGGCAATGCCTTATTAGAAAAGAAGTCGGTAACGTCATTAAAATACGCCTTGTTCTGAGAGTAGGTTTGCGGCGAAATACGTTTGACGTTTGAACTGTAGGGCCCAGGAGAGGCGGATATCAGCCTCCACCATTCGTCGGCTGTCTCGTGGTCAGGAAACGTGATAAGATATCTCCAGATATCGTCTTGCTCCTGTGCAGGTCCCGAGGTCTGGATTAGGGGTGACTCTGACGCAAATTGATAGGTACTAACGTCTTGGAGGAGTGCATAGAACGGCATGGTGGACTTGAAGAGTTGGTGACAGTCGGTAACAAGGACTCCACCGCCAGATATACAAGCGCGCTGTGCCAAGTCTCGTCCGAATCAAAAAGTTGGGCTGGCGAGCAAAAGCACAGAATTTTTCCACCCAAAAAGGTTGTGTTCTTCTTTTGGTATTGTCACAGAGGTGTGTCCACCAATCAGAGTACTTCAGATAGGCTCGTAGGAGCATCCAAAAACCATCACATGAGATCCATGCCCGGGAAAACTGGGAAGCCCCTCTCGTTTAATTGACGTATGATACTGCACGCAAGTTCGGAAATGCAACATTTGCACCCGTGGCAGGAATCATCAATGTACCAGCTCCCACGCCTTGCCTAACTCTCTTCGCACTGCCACAACACGTTCCCAAACTTCGCCATGAACCTGCTTCTCTGCGCGAGTAATGAACCTGTCTTTGAGGTCATCTAGAAGTAGGTCTGTTTCGCATCGACGTCCTTCTGCTGCCTTCAGCTCCCCCGCATCACTGATATAGACCGTGTAGTCATTTGGTGTTGTGATGACTATCTCGTCTTTTCCAATCATCACAAAGTTCTCTGGCACTTGAGAGTCGTTCTCTGCTGCATTGCAAACTCGTATGCAGAATTTGGTGCGATACTCGCTTGACACATGGACAGCATCACAGCTTGCGTCTCCGCAGACAAGACACGCGCCACCGGTACGGAAGTACCAGTGACTCCACTGGTCAGCTTTGGATCGAATGAAATACCTGTTGGATTGAAAGGTGTGTATAACCTCGAGTATGATATCTTGTCACGAAACTCACCATCGGCCGCTGATGTGGTCTGTGATCTCGATTGGTGGAATAGCAGTCGGATTTTCTCCACTCCTTCGGTTTATCAACGAAATGAACATTTTTTCACTGAATGGACCACTGTCTGGCAATCTGGGGTGGTTGAGGAAGTAGGCGACGTGGTTATTGTCCAAGTCGCTCTGAACGTAGAACTGGGGAGAAATGCGTTTCACACGCCCGACGTAGGGGCTAGTGTGAGTGGATATCATTCGCCACCACTCATCGGCTGTTTCACGGTTCACAAAGGTGATGAGGTGTCGGTTAAATTTATCGCTATTAGCCTGTTTTTCCCCCAAGCTTCAGGCCAGTAATCCTTCTGATAGCATATTGATGGTTACTGACGTCTTTAAGGTATGCATAGAAGAGTCCCATATCGTTTTTGTACTGGAGATGTGAGCCGTTGATCAGGATCCCATTAACTGTCATCTTTTGTACAGTGACTTGCTGTCTCACCCACGCCGATGAAACATCTCCAAGAAACTGGGGTTGTAATAGAGAAGAGCACCACGCGAGAGCATATGTTTCAAAAGTGCTAGAGGTTCAAAGTTGTCTTGTGGCATTATGTTGCGACCGCACGGTGGATCGGTCTTGTGACGGCCAGTTTTCCATCGTCTTCCGAAAGGTACAGTTGTGCGGTATCCACAGTGAGGCAGCTGAGACAAGTTCCAGGTGTGTGTCAGCTTCCGCTTCTCACTGCTTTCTTGCAGAGAAAAAGAAGTGCGTCCTGGCATTACGAAATACGTGATGAAAATAGCCCCGTGAGCACCATCATATTCTGATGCCCGATGTTTTGTTTCGAACTGACTCTAGACGGCCCGAAGCTCATCTGTCTCAATGACTGTGTGGCGTCAGCAAATTTACATGCTATGGTACAGCTCTGTAGGAGTGGCAGGGGAGTGGCATTGATGATTGCCAAAGGTTTGCATTTTGGTCGCATAGAATAGATCTTCGATCTCCGCAACTGACATTCCAAGGCTCTTTATCCCCTTTGGAAATATAATTCATGTCGGACGTACATGCAAGTAATCGATCATTCTGCATACGAACCCCATTGTCCATGGCTAAGAGACAGCGCCTCAATCGACCAGTTCCCAAGGCTCGCCTACGCTCCTCTCCACTGCTTCAACGTACTCCCAGACCTCACCATTTACCTGCTTCTCTGCGCGGGTAATGAACCTCTTTTTCAGATCACCAAAGAGCAGGTCTACATCGCCTTGGTATTCGCTCGTAGCCTTCAAATCCCCCGTGTCGCTGACGTGAAGGGCATAACCCTTCGGGGCCGTGATCGACACCTCGTCTCTCCCGATCATCACGAAGGTTTCTGGTACCTGGAAGCCGTCTGCCGTGTTCCGAACCCGTACACAGAATCGGGTGCGGTACTCGCTGGATACATGGATGGCATCACAGCCTTCATCTCCGCAAACAAGACATTCACTATTGGTGCGCAGGTACCAGTGGCTAAAGGGGTCAGCTTTGGATCGTATGAAATACCTGTTGGAATGGTGTTCGTATAAGGATGCAAGTTGGCGTACGGGAAACCTCACCATCCACCGCTGATATGGTCTGTGATGGTGACTGGAGGAAGGGTAATTGGGACTCGTACATAGTTTTGGTCCAACTGCGTAATGAACATCTTTTTGGAGAACTGGGTGAGCAGTACAGGATCGGAAGAATAGATCGCAGCGCAAGCGGGACCAGGTCCTTGGACGTAGAGCTGTGGAGAAGATCGTTCCACAGTTCCAGAGTAGGTGGGGGAAGTAGATATTATTCGCCACCACTCGTCAGCTGTCTCTCTGTTGGTGAAGGCGACGAGGTATCCGGTCCCCGTCTGTTTGGCCGTTAACTCACTGTTAGTGATGATCCAGCTCTGTATGAGTGGGGAACTGACATGTCGAAAGTAGACGTAGAATAGACCCATAGCAAACTCGGAGAGCAAGCAATGATATAAAATTCCCATGCTATATAGCATGGCAGCACACTTGACCGCGCGTAGGTACACAGCTTGATTGATCGACTCTATCGACCAATGCTCGAATGTTCAATCTTTGTAGCATACATAACCTCGTACAACTCTTTGTCTGAAAGTTGCTCCCTCAATCAACGAGCTCCCAAATCTCCCCAACACCCCTCTCCACCGATTCAACATACTCCCAGACCTCGCCATTCACCTGTTTCTCTGCACGGGTCAAGAATCTGTTCTTGAGATCACCGAAAAGTAGGTCCGTTCCGCCTTGGAACCCTTTCGTGGCCTTCAGATCCCCCTCCTCACTGATATGAAGCACGTAGTCCTTGCGGGCCGCGATCGATATCTCGTCCCTTCCAATCATGACAAAGTTTTCCGGCACCTGAAAGTCGTCCGCCGTGTTCCGAACCCGTACACAGAATCGGGTACGGTACTCGCTCGATACATGGACGGCATCGCATTGTGTGTCTCCGCACACCAGACATGCTCCGCTGGTGCGCAAGTACCAGTGGCTAAAGGGATCAGCGTTCGACCGCAAGAAGTACCTGTTGGAAGGGCGTAGTATCCAACACAAAGTATATTGTCGTGCATACTACTCACCATCGGCCACTGATATGGTCCGTAACTTCACTTGGTGGAATGACAGTCGGATGTTGTCCGTACTTTGATCCGCTAACAGACGACAAGAACATTTTTCGGCAAAATCGTCTGGCATCCGGCGACTCTGTATCGAAGAAATTTAGGACGTCGCTATTGGTGTTCTGAACGTAAAACTGAGGGGAAATTCGTTCGATGCTCGTGGCGTAGGGAGTGGTGGGAGTGGATATCATCCGCCACCACTCATCCGCAGCCTCGCGATTGGGAAATGTCATAAGGTGACGAGCTGGCCAGCTACCGTTAGTCTGTTTTTCAGTTAGCGTCGACCCTGATCAGCCCGCTGAAAGTTGCTAACTTTGAGGTACACGTAGAACAGTTTCATAGTTGATTCGAAGCGTTGGTGAGGGCGATGAGAATCCTGGAAAGAATTGCGACCCAATATATATACTCGATGCCTTGACCATCACAGATGAAACTTTGCTGAAATAAGTGAGGTCAGCCGATGGTAATCAAGAGCGTCGTGTGTGCTTTGGAATATGTTTATTGTGGTATGGCTGCGCACGGGATTAATTCACGAACATGTTAAGCTGTCGACATAATTGTCGCTACTGTTGGCAGTGTGCGCAATATGAACATCGTTATTGTTCTGAACGAAATAGGTATGGGCCACAGAGCACGCTCAGGAATACCTGATGCGGTTGTCAAGTGTGCAACGAATGGCCTTTATCGCTATCAGCCCTATCCCCTTTTACTGGAAGAAGGCATTGTACTCACGAGTCATTATTTTGTTCTATACGAGTGTTCAAGTCTATTGTTCCGAAGATGGACGTGAAATCTAGAATGCTAAAGTTTCGGGGTACATCGGAGAGGCCGAGATCTGGGACATATCCTGCAGAATGGGTGTAAAATCCTTCGACATAAATCATGGGAGGAATCATGTCGGGCAGGAAACGCCTACCGTGCCTCGCTTCGAAGTTCGCACTGCCCTCTGATGCTAGTTTCCCTCCGGAGGATTACTGAGACATGGATTCTGCCACAAATATTCAGGAATGCGTTGTCGTCGTTTCAAATTCGCACGCCTCTTGGTGAAGTCATACACGTGTCCCTTCGTACCCAGTCCTTTTGATTCCTCAATCAACCAGCTCCCAGACCTCGCCCTCACCCCTTCCCACCGATTCAACATACTCCCAGACCTCTCCATTTACCCGTTTCTCTGCGTGGACAACGAACCTCTGCTTGAGATCACTAAACAGCAGGTCTGTTTCGCCTTGATACCCTTTCGTCGCCTTTACCTCCCCTTCGTCATTGATATGAAGGACGTGGTCCCTGTGGGCTGTGATCGATATCGCGTCACTTCCAATCATGACAAAGTCTTCTGGCACCTCAGACACGTTTCGAACGCGTACGCAAAAGCGGGTGCGATACTCGCTCGATACGTGGACGGCATCGCAGTCTGCGTCTCCGCAGACCGCACAGGTTCCTTTAGTGCGCAGGTACCAGTGGCTGAAAGGATCAGCTTTGGAGCGTATAAAGTACCTATGGGACAGACGCCATATAAAAATCACATTCCATAGTCGGAACACTCACCATCGGCCACTGATGTGGTCTGTGTACTCGGCTGGTGAGAAGGTGCCTGGCGATCCATCTACTAACATTCTTTCGGAGAAATGTCTTGTGCCAGGCGATTCACCATCGTGGAAGAGATGATAGGTGTCCGTCTGGCCGATCTGGACATAAAACTGAGGAGATATGCGTTTAACATTCCCAGCGTGGGGACTAGGAGGACTGGATATCATCCTCCACCACTCATCAGCTGCCTCGCGATTGACAAAGGCGACGACTCGTTGGTATGGTGAGCCATATTCGCTCTATTTCGGCCAAGGACAATTTAGTGGATTCCCACTATAAGCTGAGAGTGACTAACGTATCGTTTGACACAGACGTGAAAGAGTCCCATAGTGGATTCGAACGGCTGGTGGGTCCTGACAAGAGACAATTTAATAAGTACCACCCTACAGCTACCTATCTTAGTGTGTGCGCCTCATCGATAAGGTCAATTGAATACCTTGCCTTGTCCGATTGATCGCAAGATCTGGAAAACGGTGTCAATAAACGTTAACAGCCGTCGATGGCCCCAGCATCCGAGGAGCTGGCGACTCCAAATGGTGAGGATCACAACTGAGCTTACATTCGCTTACCTACTCGGCTTGTAAGCTGATCGCAGCACCAAACGAATTTTGGCTAGCACGGGTATTTATGTACCTTGGGTAGGTTCTGTTCTTTCGCATATATACGTTTCGGGTTGGTTTCAAATCAACAAGGACACGGAGGAGAGTAAGATGAGTATACCCTGTGGTAGTACTTCCACGTTTTTACCCGCCACTTTTCAGTGTTCGTTGCACTTGCTGCTCAACGTTGCAGAAATGATATACATCTGTCTGAGCAGCCAATCATACCCTCACTGTTTCTGAAACCGAGTGCCCATCCCTCAATCAACCAGCTCCCAACTCTCGCCCTCGCCCCTCTCCACTGACTCGATGTACTCCCAGACCTCACCGTTGACCTGTCTCTCTGCACGGGAAATGAACCTCCGCTTGAGATCACCGAAAACAAAGTCTGTCCCGCCTTGGTATCCTTTGGTTGCCTTCAAATCCCCCGCGTCGTCGATATGAAGGATGTACCCCTTGGGAGCTGTGATCGATATCTCGTCCCTGCCGATCAACACAAAGTCTTCCGACGCCCGAGAGTCCTCGGGCGAGTTGCGAACTCGGACACAAAAGCGAGTGCGATATTCGCTAGACACGTGGATGGCATTGCAGTCTGCGTCTCCGCAGACTGCACATGTGCCTCTGGTGCGCAGGTACCAATGGCTGAAAGGGTCGGCTTTGCACCGTATAAAGTACCTGTCAACGTGAAATCATCATTAAGCACTGGAATCATCGTGTCACATAGCTCACCAGCGGTCACTGATGTGGTCTGTCACCTCGGTTGGTGCAATGGCAGTCGGGTTACTCCCACTTTTGGAACTGATGTAGGTGAAGAACATCTTTCCGAGGAATTGTTTGGCGGCAGGAAACCCCTGAGAGTGAGAGAGGAAATTGAAAACGTTAACTTGGGTAGAATCCTGAGTGTAAACTTGTGGGGAATTCCGTCCGACGAATCCGGAGTAGGGACTAGGAGGAGTGGACAGTACCCGCCACCACTCATCAGCTGTCTCGCGATTGATGAAGGCGATGAGGTATCGGTACTGGTTATCATTGTTGGCCTGTTGTACGATGGGTCAGTGGTTACCAATGGTAATTGACAGTGAAGCGCTAACATCTACGAGGTATGCATAGAATAATCCCATGCTGTCAGTGCCAGAAGATTCACACGGTGCTTGGTAAGTTATATCACACAACTGATGCCTTTACTCGACAAGTTCCCAAATCTCACCCACACCTCTCTCCACTGATTCGACGTACTCCCAGACCTCGCCATTCACCTGTTTCTCTGCCCGAACAACGAACCTCTTCTTGAGATCACTAAAAATGAGGTCTGTCTCGCCTTGGTATCCTTTCGTCGCTTTCAAATTTCCCGCGTCGTCAACGTGAAGAATGTAAGCCTTGTTGGCTGCGATCGATATCTCGTCCCTTCCTATCATGACAAAGTCGTCCGAGACCCGGGCATCGTTACGAACGCGTACGCAAAAGCGGGTGCGATACTCGCTCGATACATGGATGGCGTCGCAGTGTGCGTCTTCGCAGACGACACACGCACCATTCGTGCGCAAGTACCAGTGACTAAAGGGATCGACTTTCGACTGTATAAAGTACCTGTTGGAGAAGTACATGGTCTGTTTGGCAACAAATCCATCAATTTGCCACTTACCACTGACCACTAATGTGGTCCGTAATCTCTTCTGGTGCGAATGCGGCCGGACTTTCCAATGTTCGCAGTCCATAAGCTGTGTTAACGATATGTGTGAAGAACATCTTTTCGAGGAATCGGCTTGTGTCGGGCAACCGGGTGTCGTTGAAGAAAGTACCAACGTATCTTTCGCCGCTCTGGGCATAGAACTGGGGGGAAATGCGCTTAACGTGTCCGGCATAGGGACTAGGGGGAGTAGATATCATCCGCCACCACTCATCCGCCGTCTCGCGATTGGCAAAGGTGATGAGCTGTTGGTGAACACCGTTATTTTGCGCCTGTTCGTCACCGAGGTTTAGATCAGTGACGGCTCTGTACGTGGACTGAGCTACTGACATATTTAAGATAAGCGTAGAACACTTTCATGGCGAGTTCAAAGTGTTGATAATAAGAGGGCTGATGCAGGCTAGCGCCAGCAGCGGTCTCGGCGTAGTGAGTGTCAGTTGCCGTGTGTCCCGTTCGCCATACACGGAGTCGTCTCTCAAGTCTTACTCTTAGCGCTACACAGCTTATAAAAGCCTTCAGAATCTTAGTATGTTATGCCATCGTCTGTTATCCTTACTCAACCAGTTCCCAAACCTCACCCTCGCCTCTCTCCACCGATTCGATGCACTCCCAGATCTCACCGTTGACCTGTTTCTCTGCACGGGTGATAAACCTCTTCCGCAGATCGTCAAAAAGTAGGTCTGTTTCGCCTTGGTACCCTTTGGTCGCCTTCAAATCTCCTACGTCGTTGATATGAAGAATGTAGCCCTTCGGGGCTGTGATCGATATCTCATCCTTTCCAATCATGACAAAGTCTTCTGGCACCCGAGAGTCGTCAGGTGGGGTGCGCACTCGTACGCAAAATCGGGTGCGATACTCGCTCGATATGTGGATGGTGCCACAGTTCGAGTTTTCACAGACCAAGCATGCGCCACTGGTGCGCAAGTACCAGTGGCTAAAAGGATCGGCTTTGGACCGTATAAAGTACCTTTTTAGAATAGTGCTCAATCTGACAACGAATAGCTCATCGTGTCAAGACACTCACCATCGACCATGAATGTGATCTGTGATCTCGGTTCGTGCAATAAACGTCGGTTCGGGGGCATGTACGAAGAACATTTTCCCAAAAAATTGACTTGCATTAGGCATCTCGTAACTGCTGGGACCGAGGCAGTAAATGACGAGATTACCCCCTTTCTGTAAATAAAACTGGGGGGAAACCCGTTGAACGTGTCCGGCGTATTTGCTAGGAGGAGTGGAGACCATCCGCCGCCACTCATCCGCCACCTCTCTGTTGACGAATGTGATGATGTAGATACTAGAGTTAGCCTGTTTGCCGCCAAGCTTCGAGTTAGTTGTGACTCTGATGGGCTGAAGGTTACTAACACATTTAAGGCAGGCGTAGAACAGCCCCATAGCAGATCGCAAGTGCTGGTGAGGGCTGATGAGGGTATGACTCGCGAACACACACGATCTAATATGTACTCATTTTTCAACAACGCCAGGCCGCAGAACTGTCCATATCAGTGTACATGCATCATAGATGACGTCAACAAATACCTGATCCCATATGATGAATCACAAGATTGAACAAATGACGAACATCTGACCCCAAGCAACTTGTGTGGGTACTTGTAGCGTTTTCTGTCGGCAGCCGTCGAGCTGTCCCGGTTTTGGACCCACGGAAATGAAGGTCACGAGTAGGATCAAGGGCGCACATTCAAATTATGGTGAGATATCAGAAGGCCACAGCACAGCGCAAGTAGTCTCAGCATCATTCATTAGAAGCGAGGTCGTCCACGTGGCCTGGGACATAAATCGTCGTACCGAAAGGAGTGGTTCTATACGAGCTGAGGCCGCCTCTGCGGCTTAGCGCACCCGAAAGAGAGTTGGTGTCGGATTGGCCCCATGGCATCTTGAATTAGCTGTCTTTCCACGCCGTATCCACGTCACGGATCATTGATTTTGGACCAGCAGTTGTCACTAGTGGAAGGCCTGACGGCGCATGCGTGGTTTGAAAGAGAGCTGGTTCCCAATTCATGAGGATCTGCGCACTCGCCTCGGTGCTATGAGAGGGACATCTGCGTTTCGCTGGCCAATTCCTTTGCAGGCAACCACGCTAGAAGGACGATTCGTTGTTCCTCGTGATGATCTCTGATGATGAGGTTACGATAGCACCATAATCTCGTAGTATTGGCGCCGATAGGTGTAACATGTCCCCTTTTCATTGCGGGGACAGGGTTGATCTCTGCGGCAGCGCAAGCGCAGAAAGGAGAGCTCAGAGTATCCTAGGCAGAGAATCATCGTTGTCTTTGTGGATGGAGATTCTCGCCTACCTCACTGTGGAAAAAAAACGCAGCGAAGGATGTCTTCAGTCGGCTTCCACGATACAATTGTTATTATCGTTTGGCAGTCGCTGGACATGCATCACTAGATGGTTAAAGTTCCAACACCTCCTTACGTTGTTTTCTACAAGAATATATGGACTTACAGACCATAACCCGGACTCCTTCATCCCAGTGATGCTGGTTAAGGCTCCGCGAAATTTTTTTCGATGGCTCTAGCTCAGGTCGACGCCAGCTTTGTTCGAGCCCTTCTCAGCCAACCACAGTGGTAAGAAATCGTAGACTTGAGGGCGCCAACATCGAAGCGGCACAATGTGGAGTTGTAGTTGCCGCAGAGCAAGTTTCACACGGTTGACTTGGCCAAGATATACACTTTCACGTCTAGACTACATCATACTATTTGCACACTATCCTTCGTCTGCGCCCAATAATCACCGGCGTCGTTATTCGACCAGCTCCCAAATCTCACCCGCACCCTTCTTCACAGATTGGATATACTCCCATACCTCACCGTTCACCTGTTTCTCAGCGCGGGAGATAAACGTCTTCTTGAGATCACCGAAGAGTATGTCTGTTTCACCCCGATATCCCTTCATCGCCCTCAAATACCCTGCGTCGTTGATGTGAAGGACATAGTCCTCTGAGGCTGAGATCGAAATCTCGTCCCTTCCAATCATCACAAAGTTTTCTGACGTTTGCAAGTCGTCCGCCATGTTCCGAACTTGTACGCAAAATCGAGTGCGATATTCGCTGGATGCATGGATAGAATCGCACTGTGCGTCTCCACACACCAGACATGTTCCGTATGTGCGCAGGTACCAGTGACTGAACGGATCTACTTTGGACCGTATAAAGTACCTGTTGGAAGAGCGTTCTATGTAACACCAGGCAGATAATAT
>JBBPUG010000629.1:0-18347 GCA_038094535.1 Tubosaeta aff. alveolata | reverse complement strand
TAGCAAGCTAAGTGCGAAACGAAGACAGAGGACAGAGGACGATGACGAGTGAGCACACGGTCTCGAGAATCGCTCGAGGACTGAGAATGAGTACGACGAATATCGTAGATTATGAACTAGGGTTTAGGGTTGAGAGATCCGAGGGGTTTGGGATGAAGGATGTTGACCAAGACTGAGGACAACAACGAGGGACTCAGAGGACTCGAGAATCGCTCGAGGACAAGGAATGAATACGCAGGATGGCGTAGATTCAGTGTAAGGGATAAAAGTACAAGGTGAACGGTATATAAGCATCCCTATCGTGAGAGAATGGAATGTCATAGAACAAGATGGAACAAGGGGATACGTCGCCGTCGTGAGAGAGACAGCTGTGGAGCTAATTGTCCAATCAAAAGAGGTTTACATAAGAAAGTCAATATAGGTGATGCGGAAGAAAGAAGACGGAACGAGACGATGAAGAAGGGAGAAAAATCGTAACAGTTTTAGCCTTCAGGACAATGGGGGATGACGCACTCAGTAGGAGGCGGGACTATCTGAGGAGCTACAAAACTGAAGGTGGCAAATAGAATGAAACAGGCCAAGGTCTGGACAGTGAATAATCTGGTCAACACCATCCACAAACGAGGAAAACCAAGAGATCTGGGGCCTTGAAAAAATTTCGAGCTGAACGCTGGAGGCCAACTCCATGTTCTGATAGATGCCCTACTTAAGAGGACAAACGTGGTTCTTCAGGCAAGACTCCCAGCATGTAAACCTGTGTAATTTACCCAACAATTTTGGCACACTTCAATGTGTCTTATGTAAATCATGCAACTTAGAACGGTTTGGGAGATCAACTATAGGTGAGTTCAAGCGGGTCCCATCCAGGGGCTGTTTTGACTTTGGATTTGAGAATAGATTTGGCTCACCTAAAATTGCCGGGCTGTGTGAGCCGAAGAGATGCAGCCTTGCAAGCGTCTGATGCAGGCGTCTGTGACCAAAGCATAGCCATCATATCGTAAATGAGGTGGAGTTTACCGGAATCCATATCATTCGACACAAGATCGCATACTATTTATACTTAGGGTTTGTTTTCGTCGACTCGTGGTCATCTCGCCGGGCCTTGAGCGGCATTCGGCGGGACCCTCTAAATTAGGCAACCCCCGGATGCTAATTTGAGGGGTTCAAACTTGCCCCTTTCCCCGTTGTTCACCACCATCATATCAACCTTTTCTTCCGGTGAGGACTTTGTACTAAACACGCCTCATCTTATCGTTGTTGCATCAGTCAACTCAACATGCCATGTCCCTTCTTCCCTGGTCTTGGTTCTCACTGTCCTCAGTAAGACACACAATGTATGTTTTCATCTCGCTAACTAACTTGCTCAGCTGCTTGGCTGCGTCAGGACTGCAGAGCCCAAGACCGCTGAGGTGTGTGTGGCTGACTTTGCTCTGTTCGACTGTCTGCCACACACGAACTTGATCACAGCAATTCGTGACTGGGACGAACTTTTAGAGCGTTCACGCCCAGACCTCCCATATACAGTGCGGTCGATAAACTTCAGAAAGTGCTTAATATCGTCCTATCAGGACGAGTTCCTGGAGTTGGAAGTGTTTAACGCTGCGGCAGAGTGAGTAGTCGTCACAGTTTAGCTGCTACTCACACAACTTGTGTGTAGCAAGACCATGACTATCCTTGCCCAGCAGAATGCCGCACCGGGACCATATGCATGGAATGCGAAGGCCATGGATCAGCTGATCTTCTACCCAAAGGGCAACCCCCTCATCGCTAGATCCACCGTGTTACTCAAGTCATTCAAGTGGCTTCCAAACAACGCGTTGCCAATCCTAACTGTTGAGCAGAGCATGACGCAGAGGTGTGAGACTGAAGTGACTCACTTGGTGTTGCGGTTGCTGTTGCAAGTAGCGAGCACACGGATGTAAGAGGTAAAGACTCTATTCGAACTCAGATGGCTGAGTTCGTATTATATACTACATGATCATATTATGTAATACTACCTAATACAGTCGAACTGGATGTTCAACACTAACAGCACTTGATTTCCTCCGTTTCATGTCCCGCACTCTTACGACTGAGTACACAGCCTATTGGTGCGTGATGACATATATATACAAGACCGCTTGCCGATACATGTGGTAGATTGAACTGTTGCATGTTTGCCTCTGTCGCATTCAGGGTGCTACAGTCACATCCAAGGTCAAAGATATGCCATGAGAGGATCCACAGTAGATCGTACAGTGTGCAGGAATCAGATGCAAATAGCTTTGTTATTGATGTCCTGGTGATGTATCTGAGTTTTGCCTCGGGAGACAGGTCGTAACAGCTGTGACAAGTAATTAATCTTTCTTCCCTCAGTGATTGATTATCGAATCTGCACATGTACAAGTGGGATTAAGAGCCTTTATAGATTTTTGTTCACCTGCATTGCCCTCGGTATGTGTTGATCATGACCTGTGACAAGCGCTTCAAGTGTGTGGGCTTCATAGCGTCATTGCGGCACCCTAGTCGAATCCTTGCCCTACCTTGTTCTCTGACTTTGGATAGACCAGGCAACATAGGGTCTACTACCCAGCTCAGGAGGTCCGTCCAGTGACCCTACTGGCAATTGTGCCTAGCAGTTATGATGATGCTCACCAAAAGTACCAGGCAACTGGGGTCGTTGTCATCATGCTCGGCCACTATTTAACTGACCTGGAATCCTGGACGAATCTGTGTCTTGACTCCAATCCACGCGTGGGCGAATCCTTGCGCCAGGTGAGAACATGTCTATTCAAGCATTACTGTAGGGTCCCAAAAACACTTCAACCAGGCATATGTTTGCCCTTGTGGCGTGTTTCCGTGGCGAACACTACTCGGTTGGTCGCAACCGTCGATGTTGCTTTCTTCCGCGAATTTTGTTTGACGACTGCCAAGTTGCCCCAAATTCACGATTTTTTTTCTAAACCCATATTTTGCCTCTGCAGGGCACATGTCCGTCGCGTTGATCTCGCTCACCTCCGAGGTTCCAAGTCATCCCACTCCACCCGCCTGTATCAGCATCTTTTCTAGTATGTAAATTCGCACCTTCTCATCCCATTTTTTTTTTCAAGGTGATGCCGCTCCCCCAGCAGGGCTCTCCTTTCTCCACCATGACCATCTGCAGACATGACGTGTCCAATCCTCCTCGACGACGAGCTCTTTTCTGTCGTATACCCCACCACCTCCCCCTCACTGCCGTTCAAACCGTCTCTTTCAGAGCCCCAGACGTCTGCTGTCATCAATGTTCAACTTGACCTTTCTCCAATCGCTGGTACCTTGAGTAATCCATACCTTGCCTGTTTGGCTCGCTGCCCGTCGATTCACATCTTGTGCATCGCACAGAAGCTATATGCGATCTCGGTCTCGCTGGGGAACGCACGTGTTCTGCCAGAGACGATAGATGGGAAGTAAGGCAAACAAGAAAGGCGAGTGCGATTTGGAATGAAACCAAAATGAGACGGACATCTAGTCACCGTAGTGATGTGGGCATCGCTACTAGTCGAGAGTCAGTCCTAGTCACTGACATGTCAAAGCGTTCGCTTTATCCAAGGGTCGTGTTGTACACAAAGTGCCTTCAGTATGTACTGATTTCAGGACCAAGCAACAGTCCATCCTATTCCACTACATTCCCCATTACTTACATACACAGTGAACCCAAGTGGACCCGAACCAAAAAGTGAAACCTTTTCAGACACCACTATAATAACCTAGAGATATTTCTTTTGACGCTCGACAGAGACATAGCTTTACAGAGGAGAGCAACCGATGACGACCAGGCCGCCATTCTGCGTGTGAAGAATGATCAATACCATGCCCCGTGGATCGCATGGACAAGTCCACTCACAAAGGTGTTGCCATTGCAGCAGACGGGCTTCGCACTGCAACTAGTGCTGCTCAACACGTCCCCAGAGCAGGTGAGTCCAACGGTGCCGGAGATCTGGCTGACGTTGAGTCCGAGGACCTCAAGGAGAATAGACGTGATCGGGTTGCTCGTCTAGCATGTGCGCTGTGAGTATCGTGATGCGCGACAGTGCGAGGGGCGGACTACTCACGGAGGAGACGCTGTTGCAGCACTGGAGCATACCAGTGTTGCACTCGCTGGTCCCGCCGGTACGGGCTTCAAGCGCGCTGGGTGCGCTGGCGATGACGGCAGCGAGGGCGATGATGGGGAGGAGGCTAGCAAAACAGACGAACATCTTTTCAAGAGGTAGATCGAGTGATGTGTGTTTGAAAGACGAGGTGCGTGAGCTGATGGTAGGTTGTTCTGAGGCTCGCCTTTTTATATCACAAGGGCATTGTCACCTCCTGCCGTATTCTCTTTCACGACCCCTTTCAATCCATATAAACACAAATAGCGGTGAGGTTTGACATGCTTATGAGTCCATCAAAGTGAGGTGAAGAGGGGTCAAGGTTCATTGAAACACAATGGGATATGGAGGGAATAAATTGATCTTTTCCCAACGCGAGAGTTTGAGAGGAAGTCCAGTGAATTGGGCTCCCCAACTGGCATATTTTTCGCGCCGAGGCTTAGAAAGATGCAGCTCTCCGACGTTATGGGGTCAGTAGTGGGGTATCAGTGAGTTAGAGACGAGGATGTAACGCATTCATGCAGCAAGGCAACCGAAGTGCCTAGTTCGGGGCGCATCAGAAAGATGTCAATGGTCAGGGCAAACCTCACTGCCTACTACAGCATAGAAGCGGGTCACAATTGACCGATCGCAGAAAACTTGGATGTGTGAAACGGTCACCTCGGTGCCTGTGACTGGGTTATTATGGTCAGCATCTAGGATATCATAGACACAGGGGGGGCAAGGTTAAGCGCACTCCACAATGAGGATGTGCGTCAACACGAAGTGCTGCTAGGTTCCAGATGCTATGCGGCAAATAACAACGGTTTGGACTGACGTCTTGGTACTGTAAATCCACCCTATGGTATGAGATTCAGGAATCAACACATTGAGGTCATATCACCTAATCCCGCGTGTGATCCATTTTTGCATAGTAGATGAAAACATTCCAAGGGGACATGCCAAGGCCATGCTGCCCATTCTCCACATCATGCCCTAGGGCAAGGCACTTGTGGTAATAGAACCTGACACGCGCTGCGCCGGTCATGATCGCACTGGCCTCGATCCATTTTTCGGTTGGGAGACTCACCTCCCTCGTCACCAGAGACTGGTATAGCTACATCCCGGCGCCTTTAGCCATCCATACACGAATCGATTTGGGACTACACACCTGAACGTCGATTACTACAAGATCCCGGCAGAACCAACCAAGGGGTCTGGATCTGATTGTCGTAGAAGAGTCTGCCATCCGCACATCCCGTCCACTGGCGAGTCTGGCGAACCTCTTCTTTCCTTGTCTTTGCCTAGTTCAACAAGGCAAGCTAGACAAAAGGTGCTATTGCGCTCAACGAGACATTGAAGGCGCTCGGATGTGACCCAAAGATGGTGTCAAGGACGTCCTCGCTGACCGACATACTCGATCAGTTTCCTGATTCTCTGCTCGATCTGCAAGTCGTTTCGAAGTGAAGATGATCCAATCACGAGAATGATCTGCACGTCAAACTTTGAAGCAGAGGTCGCAAACACCGTTGAGTCCGAGAGCCACACCGTGTGTCTTTTGGGTGGATCTGAATCCGCTTTGGACGCCGGTTGCTGCCATCATTGGCGTGACATAGACTGGTGACCAATCCGTCTAAAAGAGGCAATTGCCGAGGCGAGGGCAAGCGCGCATGGAATGCGAAGGCCATGGATCAGCTGGTAGATCCGATTGATCATGGCCCAGCATGCGTTCTTCGAACGCCTGCCAGTGTGACTGTGTTTCTGCACAAGGATGGGCGATTCACCCGTGCCATCTACACTGCCATCCAACTGATACAAGGCCTCATCCTTGTTTGGCTCACTGCCGGTCGATCCACAGGTTAGGAGTGCTTGCGTATCGCACAGAAGCTATATGCGATCTCGGTCTCATTTGGAAACGGGGGCACGTGTACGGCCAGAGAGAGTAGACTGGATGTGAGGCAAACAAGGAAGTTGAATGCGGTTGGGAGCGACAAAAAAACGAGACGGACATCTAATCACTGTAGTGATGTGAGCATCGCTACTAGAGTCAGTCCTAGTCACTGATGCATCGATAAGTTCACTATATCCAAAGGTCGACGCATCGGACACAAAGTGCTACCAATACATGCCGATTTCAGAACCGGATAATAATCCATCCTATTCCACTACATTCCACATACTTATACATACACGGACCACAAGAACCCAAGCAGACCAGAACCAGAAAACGAAACCGTTTCAGAGACCACTATAGTACCGGACATCTTTCTTTCCGAGGCGCTTTACAGAGACATCATTTTACAGAGGAGAGCAACCGATGACGACCGCGCCGCCGTTCTGCGTGTGGAGAATGGTCAACCCCTGTCCCACGAATCGCACGGACATGTCCACTCACAAAGGTGTTGCCATTGCAGCAGACGGGCTCCGCGGTGCAACTAGTGCTGCTCAGCACGTCCCCGGAGCAGGTGAGTCCAACGGTGCCGGCGACCTGGCCGACGTTAATTCCGAGGATCTCAAGGAGAATAGAGGTGATCGGGTTGCTCGACTGCAACGTGCGGTGTGAGTACCACGCGCGACAGTGCGAGGAGAATACGCACGGAGGAGATGCTGTTGCAGCACTGGAGCGTACCAGTGTTGCACTCGCTGGTCCCGCCGTTGCGGGCTTCGAGCGCGCTGGGTGCACCGGCGACGACGGCAGCGAGGGCAGCGATGGGGAGGAGGCTAGCAAAACGGACGAACATCTTTTCAAGAGGTAGATTGAGTGATGTGTGATTGAAAGACGAGGTGCGTGAGCTGATGGTAGGTCGTTCTGAGGCTCGCCTTTTTATACCGCCAGGGCATGGTCACCTCCCTTCGTATTCTCTTTTCACGACCCCTTTCGATCCATACAAACATAAATAAGCCGGGCGGAGAGGTTTGACGTGCCTATGAATCCATCAAAGCAAGGTGAAGAGGGGTAAAGGGGATTCATTAAACAGCGTGTAATACATTCGTGGGACGCCCACTGATATTTTCGGTCAACAAGAACGCGATGGAATATGGAGGGGATAAATCTTGTCCGAACGCACGAGTTTGAGAGGAAGCCCAGTGAATTAGGTTCCCAACTGGCCTATTTTTCGCGCCGGGGCTTAGAAAGATGCAGCTACCCGACGCTATGGGGCCAGTAGTGAGATATCGGTGCGCGACGACGAGGATGTAACGCCTCCGTGCAGCAAGGCAACCCAGGTGCCTAGTTCAGGGCGCATCAGAAACATGTCAATAGCCAGGGAAAACCTCACTGCCTGCAGCATAGACGCGGGTCACTGAAACAATTGAACAGTGACAGATTGGCCGATGAAACTTGAATGATGTGAAACGGTCACCTCGGTGCCTGTGACTGGATTATTATGGTCAGCATTTAGCAGGATATCATGGATGCAGGCGGGGCACGGCTAGGCAGTGCGCGATTGGGGATGTGCCACCATCATAACAAGTGCTGAAAAAAAATTGCGGGCGCAAGCTAAGCTCCAAATACTGCGCGGCCAATGACAACAGTTTGGACTGGCGCTTTGCTACTGTAAATCCGCCTTATGGTATGAAATTCAGGAATCAACGCGTAGTGCGCCGATAACAGCGTCGAGGCAGCATCACCTACACGTGTGATCCATTCTTGTCAGTGTGATCAAAGTCGTATATGAAAACATTCCAAGGGGCCATGCCGCCCATTCTCCGCATCATGCCCTAGGGCAAGGCACTTGTAGGAATGGAGCCTGACACGCGCTGCACCGGTCGTGATCGCAAGGACCTCGATCCATGTTTTCGGTTGGGCGACCCACCTCCCTCGTCACCAGAGACCGGTATGGTCATTTGCCCCATGAACCACGCACGGGGTCTGAGTCTGATCGTTGTAGAAGAGTCTGCCATCCGTGTGTCCTGTTCAGGTGGACCTCCGCTTTCCTTGTCTTTGCCTAGGCAAGCCAGACAAATGAAGCCCGTCAGTGGCATTGCGCTCAACGCGACATGAAAGATGCTCGGATGCGATCCAGAGATGGTGCCAAGTACGTCCTCACTGATCGGCGTACTCGATCAAGTTGATCCAATCATGAGAATGATCTGCACGTCAAAGGAAGCAGAGGTCGCAGACACCGTCTCCGAAGTCGAGCGCTTGAGCCACGCCGTGTGACTTTTGGGCGGATCCATCCGCGTTGGACGCCGGTTACATTTGGCATGACAGAAACGCACCATGATCTATACTCGAAAACAGCAGCCACCGAATGTAAACGATCATCGAAACTAGTGTACCTCGATGGTGTCGATACGACCGATCAAGTCCGTCAACAGCACCTCGTCGCGCATCCGAACCATAATCAAGCTGTCCGCCGCGACCCGCCTGTACGCCACCGGCGACACCTTTTCGATCAGGAGTGCACCAAACCGCTGCTTCAGACGAGCGACCAAGCGAAGCGCGCACGTCGTCTTGTCGAGCCCAGCCGGACCACGTGCGTGCTCTTGGTCGAGCAGCGGCCGGATCCACGGATGAACGAGGTAGTGCTCGTGTTTCAGGACGAGGTCGCTGTCTGTCTCGATGTCGACGCCCCCAAGGATCGCTGTCGTCGCATGGTATGTGCGGAGATTGGTACCCGGAGCTGGTGCCGACGACCGGACGAGCCTGGAAATGGGAAAAGACACGACTGGAAGTTGTAACCGACGGGAAGCAAAGGTCGCTGACGGAGGTGCGTTTAGCTGGGCATAAAATGCCATGACGAGAGAGAGATCAGAAAGGGAAGAGCAGAGTTCGATCACTATGCCATTCAGTTCGTCGGTCTCCATGTGTGGAATGTGTGGTGGAACAAGCGGGTCGTAGATGGTTAGGTCCAGGGGCAGGCAGCTATTGTATTCATTCACGGTCCCGGTCCAAGCAAGGACGGTGACGTCGCCAGATCCGGTGAGAACATACTCCAGTAGTCGACCAACTGCATGGTTGCCCTCACCGTAAATGAGCGGGATGGATGCACCAAGGATACCGAGCAAGGAGTACGCAATGTCTTCTACAAGGGTCGTCTCGCGTGTCGAAGACAAGTACAGCTTCTCCCGCACTCTGTCTAGGCCAGGTCGGAGTATGGCCACCTCGCTCGAAGAGAGCTGGGGCATTTCTATCTGCTTCAGAACGAGCGGCGAATCCTTATGGTTCGGTAGCGGCAGACCAAGGTATGACTTCCAATCTGCTGTATAGAACAAGATCCTCTTGGCAGCTATGTATTCTTGGTACGCCCACAGTCTACTGTTCCAGATGCTCTCCTGAAGGGCATTTGGTTCCTCTGACGTCGATAAGACGTCGAGAAGGTGAACGATTGTGAGGGATGAGTCGCGATACCATGCGAACATGGCTACGAGCGACTCTTGCAGCACAGTATTGTCCTCTTTGTCAATACAACAGGTGTCGCTCCATGCCCATCGGAACCCGAGTTGACGCGCGAGCGAACAAAATGTCCGCAGCTTCATGTTTCCGGGCGAAGCGTCGAGCTTGTAGACTGTGACCTGGGAAACTTGCTGGAAAAGAGGTTCCCCTTGTTCCCATCTATGTGAGAACATCACGTATCCATAAAATTTCTTCACGTCTTTCTGGATCCGTGCGCGGTCCATCTTTCTCGCCATGGACGATACAAGCTCATGAAAGGTTAAGAGAGCTTCAAATGCTTCCGCCAACTTATTCTGGTCACATAGCTGACCCGTAGAAGTGTCGATGAGAACCCGTGGCATGTTGGAGGTGGTCTCGCGGATGATATGCCGAATAATGGTTCTCACATCAGCGTAGCGAGAACGTCCTACCGTCCATGTCAATCGATATACCTAGTACTATCCGTGGAATAACTCACTACGACTACCTGCATCGGGAGATTCTCCAAGTTTTGATAGCAATGTGTCAAAGGTTGCAGTTGCTTCTGAATAACGTCTTGTTCCCTGCAGCGCTGCATGTCGTCCCTCGTAGCCCAGATGAGATGATGGGTCGAGCTTGATCGCCTGTGAACTATATGTTTGATGTCGATTGCGAGGTTGAGATAAAGCATACCTCGTCGGCATCCTTCAATGCACCTTCCCACGATCCCATCATCGTTCGCACTTTGCTGCGCTTAAGTAAGGTGTCCGTACGGTCAGGTAGGTTGAGCGACAGTATGGTCGAGTAGTGTTCCTCGGCTTGAACATATTCTTGAGAGCCCGAAGCAGCCTCAGCAAGTTCGTCTAATGCCTTTACGCATCGCTGTTGAAAATCTATATAGGACGGTGAGATAAGCGCCAGTAGCATCGCCACAACCACGCACCGAGTTCCCATTGCGGACGCTGCTCGTTTTGAACACCTGTTTCCTGGCCAAGCTCGCTCTGCATCTGGCGGAAGCATTTGATCGCTTTGGTTACATGACCACCTTCTTGGAGAACGTCACATATCGTACAGTAAATAACAAATCTCGGAAGTCCAAGCTACGTATTTTTGGTTGTATCAGCATCCATGCTAGAGCGTCCCATAGGGGCGTACCTTGTTGCCATCCTCCAGGACATCGTCCGGCGATCCATGGAGTAATACAATGTTCGCCCACTTGGTTAGGACAGGATTCGAACTTGATGGGCAGAGTGACAGGGCGGTGGTATAAGCCACAAGTGCTTGATCACGTTTCCGGGCCTCTAATGCCTCGTCGCCGATATTTTCCAGCGTGACAATGCATCTTTCCGGGAAACCTGAAGCTCGCAGGTAAGTATCATTCTTGGATTCGCGACGGTGAACCCACCAGAGAGCCAGTCCGCGATGATCACGTCGGACCTTGCGTCGTCATTTAGAGACCTCGTAATCTTTATGAAAGACTTTGCAGCATCAACGATTCGGCCATTAGCATACAGCGTTTCACATTGATGTTTCTGACGGTGCGCAAGAAGCATCGCACAGGCTTGCTGCTGAGAAACAGCAAGTTCTGTAGGGATTTGGTCGGTATTTCGACCGGTATCCTGGCGAGCGTTTGCGTGCTGGGCACGGAGCTGTTGTATGGTACTAATGGCTTTGTGTTGAAGATCGGCGAGCTTCACGTGGAACTGTTGCGTGGTTCTCTCTGCAGTCTGTTGAGAGTCGGCAAGCTGGGTGCGGAGCTGATCGGCGTCCTCTTTAGAGCTGGCAAGCTGGGCGCGGAGGCGATCGATATCCTGTTGAGAGTCAACAAGCTGGTTGCGGAGCTGATCAACCTCTTGTTGAGAGTTGGTAAGCTGAGTGTGGAGCTGTTGGATGTTGCTTTCGAGTTCTCTTATCTTCTCGCCTTATAACCAAAAAATGATTAGACAAGATCGAATCGGGATAACCAAAGGACGTACTGGACATGTTCAGCAGTGCAAGATCTTGAGATAGTGACTGGATGGTCTTATTCAGACTATCCTCCTTGTGTTGCGTCGCGCGCCCGGCAACGGCGAGCTGGACACAGAGCTTGACAATCGTGTCTTGGAAGCTAGTTTTAGTGCGTTCTGTTGGGAAAGTTTCCTAGTGGGGTCAACATAGAGGACGCAGATCAAGGCTTTGCTAACTCACTTGATGATCAATGTACGGCGTGGAAAGAACCTGCAGGAGATCCGACAACGCAACATCCGAGCTCCCGACGATCACAAGGTTGTAGTTTGAGGAGATAGCCATGCAATCAACTGGACCAGGGTGGTGAATAACAGTGCCAATTTGCTGGAGCGTCGCAATATCCCAGAATGAGACCGACGAATTAGCGCTGGCTGCGATGAAGGCGCCATTACTGGACACGGAGATGCAGGTGGGTTCGACGGTACTGTGAATTAGCCATGTAGCAAGTGTCGCTCTAGAATGCGCGTCAATCCAGTGGATATCGCCGTTGGAGGTCAAAACAAAGAGTTGTGTGCTGTCGCTGCCCCAGGCGAGGGAACGCGCAGAAATGAGAGTGTTGCCAAGGAAATCGCCATCTTGGCTGCCGTAGACGCCAAGGTAGGACGAACCTTGACGTGCGTACGCCAGGGCGAGGAGGGAACCGTCTGGAGAAAACTTGACGGTGCGCGAGTCGCAGTCTATCCTGCCCCATCGGAGCTGTTTGGTGTCTGGAAGTGAACGAACGACGACTTTCTTGTCGCCAGATGCGGTTGCGAGTCTCGTCCCGTCTGGTGAAATGTCCACTGCGTTGACGCCTCCTTCGCACGCAAAGTCCTTGAACTTTTTGCGGTTCTCGGCAGTCCAGATGATGACTTTGCCAATAATGTCTGTGCCCGTGACGATCCACTTGCGGTCTTGTGAGGTCGCGATGCTGCAAACGGGACCCTTTGCATCCATCGGTGGTCCCACTTCTCTGAATTCTTTCCCTCTCACTGCTTGCCATTGTCGAACCTTGCCGTGCCTGTCGCCACTCACGATGTGTTCACCATCGGAAAGAAATGCCACAGACAATATCGTAGTTTGTGCGAGGATGCTGTTCGGCCTCGACCCAACGCGAGAAAGTCTACGTGAGTCCGTTTCTAAACGTCCAGTTAGTGCTCTGTGCTCTGTTCGGAGCTACGCACTTACCACGGGCAGTTTGCCTAGGCGTTGGGCTGGGAACAAGGGCCAGGCCATCCAACTCGGCGCTTGCCAGTAATGTTGTGCCAGCACGTGTCGCCTTATCGGAACAGGGCATACGTAGCCCTACCGTTTCTATCACCGAGGCAAGCGTGAAACTTGGTGCTGCAAGCCGACGAGAACGAGGGGTGTCGACTTATGAGGTGTGCAATAGCCTCACAATCCAACCATTTTCATACTCATTAACTCTGTTATACGGTCCTTGCGTTTCGACCTCTGAGAGCCACACATGCACCCCACGAGGAGGCTTGAGGGTCAGGCCAGCTCTGAGCTGGATCACGCTGTTCCAATATACTAGCCTCTGCTTGAAGTTCCGTACTGAGCCCTCCTAGCAAAGTTCTTGATATCGGTGGCAAAGGGTCACCACAAAAGCTCTTGGCTCAAGAAGGACTGGGATCACGAATCCACCAGAGCCACGACCAGCGTATGGGAAGTTCCAGGTGATAACGGTTGAAAAAACCAGCTAGAACAAGCACTGTCAGTTGCTTGATGATATGTATGATATGGAGATCCGACCAACATAGCCTTTCCTGACCACTGACGTTGATTTGCCCGGGTTAGATCATCTACTTTTTGAATCCTTCAATACGGGGATTCATGCCGATGCTTTTTTCATAGATTATCACGCACCGCCACCGTCGTCAGTGATCGCTCGATCGTGTGCTTTAAACACCTTGACCTTGTCGCCGCTCGCCACCTCCCACACGTTCACTCGGCCACTGTCCGTTCCAGCGACGATCCACTTGCCATCGTGTGATGTCGCGAGGCTGCGCACAGCACTCTTCGCATCCAGCAGTGGTCCCACTTAAGACCAGCAAGCCCCTAGGCCTCAGCACGACCGTCCCTTCCTTGCTCTTCATTCTCTCACTTGCTCGTCTCGGCATCCTGGATCTAACCAAGTTCAATTACATATAGCACCACGGTCCGGGAAGTCCATCACATAGTAACCATTCCTAACGTCGAATGGGCATTCTACTATCTTTGTCCCGACCTTCCCCTTCATAAATCAACTGCAAGGATTACCACCGTCCGTCCGTTCTCAAGGTCTATCGGTTGGCTGTGGGACCTGGTCGAAGACAAGAATCCTCCTCTCGGTATCCATATTGGCGATGCATTTTGCGCATTTACACTGCACGTTTGTTCTTTTTGTACACAGGCAGATTTTCTCATGTCTGTTCTAGCCTTCCGACTCGTCTATCGCACCGTTCGGCACCCTATTCTCTGATTATACTGTCCTGTTATATTAGCACGTGCCACCGAGCAAGTTCGCAAAAACGGCCCACCCGCAAGTCGGGCAGACGGGAAAAAATTGGTAAAAGACTAAACTCATCGCGACGTTCAACACAAACGTCGTTTGTAAAGTGTACAGCTTATTGAAGGACCGTCTGGCCATCGATCGTGACTTTCTGTACGAGTCAGATATGTCATGGTGGTTAAATGGAACGAAAGATTGAGCTTCTGACCTATAAGAAGTAGATACCGACAAAATCAGTATATGCGTGCATTTCAGAGTCATGTCACAATTTGGTGCATGAACCCCACTAGACCCCTAATAATCCGCGTTGAAACGTCGCTTGCTCAGCGTTCGAACTTCGAACAGTCAATATTCAAACATCGCCATGCCTAACGTCGTTCATTGGATATTCTATTATCCCCATCCAGACGGTGCCCTTGATAATGATGTAGCAGGGATTACCACTGGTTATCCATACACAGGGCCTCTCCATGGACTGTTGGGCCAAGTCACGGGTGAAAATCCTTGGTTCGCCCCTGGTATTAGCAGAACATCCAGATGCACATTCTACATCGTATGTTCGTCCTGTACCAAAGGTAATTTTTCTCTTATCTATTTTAGCCTTCCAACTTGTCTATCGAACCGTCCGACACTCTACTCCCTCGCTCCCAAGAGTGGCTGCGGCAGCACCGTGATGATGGGCCAAAGGTTTTGAGTGTCAAACTAGTCAATAATATCTTCCCTGATCAGCCGCAACCCGAGTTGGTCCATTTCCTTGTCGTCACAGATGAGAGTAGGTCTCTCCTTGTAGATATCATCGTCGCCTGTCTTACGTGTTGGTCTAGTTCTTGAGGGTCTGAATTATCCGGGAGATCTCGAGGGTCTAGCGCTTAAACGTACGCCTGTTCATTATTTTTCCACTGCAGTACTGTTGTTGATTATTGCCAGAACGTGGAAAGAGCACCAAATCACTCAAAACTTCACTCCCCACACCATCTGTCTGTGTCTCTACTTCTCGAGGCTTGCAGAAACTCCTCGTCGGCCATACTGACGAAGTCCATACCGGGCGACCTGCATTAAATTACGGTCCCCCCGTTCCCCTGTTCAACCATGCTTTGGGTCGGTTCCACTACGACTTGGCTCATCTAGACGATGAACTCTCTGGAATCCAAGATTCTGAAAGCTGCATCAATTGGGCACATATGTTCATGGACTCAGCTACGAGTTACTTCCCATACGAGAGCAATCGTATTGGCGCAATCAAAACATTTCTCGCGGATTCCCTTGGTGTACAATTACTGTGGGACCAACATGTATTTGGTATTGAACCGGGTGCTATCAACCACCCCGATACACCTTTCGTCATCGTGGAAGTGAAGAACGAAGCTGGCTTGGAAGGAGACGCCTCTATGCAAGCCGCAGTGTCATACGCACACATTGCGGCAAAAGTTGTAGAAAAGGTTAAATCACTCTGTGTCCATCGTCATTTCTGTTCATTTTTGTTGTAGAACCCATGGAAGCTATCAAACTATCCCGTCGTTCTTTTCGGCATCATGGGTAACCTGCTAGAAATCGGGGTCGCAGTATACACCGACGGGGTGTACTACGATCTTTTGTTTTCTCAGCGTTTGCGCCTGGGCTTCCATGCTGCGAAGAATGTCCTGCGTCTCGCTCGAGTTTGTGCAGCTACTCGACGTGTCATCTCCGACCTCACAGAATTTCATTCACGCCTTATGACTGCCCCACCCGCCCAATGCAGCATTGAACATATGTTTCCCTCACCTCTGCCGATCCCTACATACGCCGACGCTGTGCCGTCACTGACGTTCACCTGCCGACTCTCGCGATCTGGCGAGCCTTTCATCCTGGCAGAGGATGAAGAAATGCGGAGGTCGGGCGTTTACCTTGCCACCATGCCCAAACCTCACGGCGCCAGTGGGGACATGGCGAAGTCCTCTGTGGATGCACTCACCGACACGGTCGAGGTTGTCGTGAAGTTCACCGCTCGATATAACCCTGAAGCACACCGCCTGCTCGCATCCGGGGGCTTCGCACCAGCGCTGCATGCATGTGTGCCAGTATGTGGCGACTTGTTCATGGTCGTCATGGATTTTGTCCAAGGTGGCGAGATCGCTTGGCATGCAGGTAACCGAAGTGAACTGCTTTCGTTCGACATCTTCAAGGACATTCAAGATGCTGTTGCGCTACTTCACTTGAGCGACTTTGTCTTTGGAGATCTCCGTGCTCAGAACATCATGGTTGTCCCCGGTAGACCTGGATCGGACGACCGACATCGGGGTATGCTGATTGACTTTGACTGGGTTGGGACCCATCGGATTTCTCGATACCCTATTACGTTGAATGTCGGTGTTGTGGAATGGGCGTTGGCTGATATCAAGCCATTTGCGGTGATGGACAAGGCGCATGACCTGGCGATGTTGAACAAGTTCAAACACAAATGCCGTCCTGCTTAGTTCTTGTAGTTGTACCTCACTCCTGTCTTGCCGATGGTGTATCGATCATGTTGTTCTATAACAGTCAGGTTTTCACCTCGATGGTGTAATCTCATGAGTGGTGGACGTCTTGACTGACGTAGCAGTGACCAACATGCAAACACATACCAACGGCCAGTTCGTGCACAGAATGGATCCGGCCAGTACCATAGACTGTCTTGTGCTCCTTGTTGAGGCCTCCTGTGGGCAATCGCAAATACGGCATGAAAGGCAAACATCATACTTTCTAGTCGTCGGCGTCTCAGGGTCAAGTAAAACAGTACTTGTCAAGAGAGAAACAAATTTCGATCATGTGTACATACCATGTTCGATGGTCGAACGCTTTGACACAATGGATCCATAAGCCCGACACGGCCTCAAGAACGATTCTCCTGCAACGAGCGCGACGATGTCATTGCCAACAACCAATGGTATCATTCGGTAGTGCACGTTGACAGTGAAGACCGTCCAAAGTATCTTATCGATGCACACCTCAGTTCCATCTCTGGATCTCTCCTGCTTTCTGATCATGCACACCAAACTAGTCGTCGACGACATTCGTCACAGCCAAGGCACCCCGAAGCTACTTCTGGCCCTGTGCTCTTCGTGGGCTCATCTCATCGAGGCACTCAATTCATTTCATTTCTTTGCCCCTTCTTTCTCATGCTGTTCGTGATGACCTTTGAGTACGTCATTAGAACTGAATGATCTCGTTTGAGGCCAACGTACCCAAAGCTAGCGTGCAAAAATTCTCATACCGGAAAACGGTGAGGCGTAGAGGCAGCGAAGAGCAGCCTGTGACCATACCTCGTTTCGCAGGCATCAATGACTTTGAGGTCTGAGCTGTGGTAGTGGAGATCTGTGTTTGTCGTAGCGGTAGCACCAAGCAGGATCTCTTTGGCACACGTGAAGCTGTCAAATCGTGTGCCATATGGATCCTAAATAAACATTGAGAATACTGCAGGAGAAATCAGCATCAGAATCAAGGTCCCTCAGCTGAAAACGAACCTTCATATAGAATCTTTCGTGTCTACCCATAAAAATGAATAACCCTGGCACAGTTTTAGGATCACACATTCCTTGGGCTTCACAGAGCAGGTTGTATCCATTTTACCTGACCCTGAGACGCCGATGAATCAAAATATGCCCCAACAAGGAACAGGCCTTGACAAGAGTACGACGCAGATGAGCCAGGTATGGCGGTGGAGTCATCAGAAAAGTGCTCCAACTCACCGTCCTACCATTCGTGGAAGGTCCCGTCATGCTAGCATGTGTCACCGAGCAAGTTCGCTGAAATAGCCAACCTGCAAGTCAGGCAAACGGGAACAAAAAGACTGATCACCAAAGTCAGGATCTCATATGTCTCATTGAAGTAGGATAACCTGTGATGAGAGATGGGGCATAAAACGCATCGTAGAAATGCATCGCGGCGTTCGACGGACGTACGACCCGTTATAAAGTGTGCGGCTTGTTGAAGAAGGATTGCTTGGCTCGTACACCTGACAGCCATTGATCGTGACTTTCTGTACAAGTCACGTATGTCATGATGGTTCAACAGAACGAGACAGGACAATTTTTGCGTTGAAAAGATAGTGTTCATGACCCATAGGATGCGATAGTGAGTCTGGGGATACCGACAAAATCAGTATATACGTGTCAGAGTCATGTCCATGTCCATGGACAATACTATCACCTACTGTAACTTCGGACAGCACATGAACTTCGGACAGTCACACAGAGGTCACAACAAGTCACAGGTGGTCACACAACTCAAATCAAACTCAGCCTGGCAACGCGTCAATGAGGTTCAGCACCGGGTGAGGTACCTTCGATTGAGGGCCACATGATTCAAGTACCAACAAGGCATAACTAGAGATTATAATTACTGTAGTTTGGAACATCGTGATATACGGACAATGAAGAAATGCCTGATTTACATCATATCGTGGCTGTCT
>JBBPUG010000628.1:0-18353 GCA_038094535.1 Tubosaeta aff. alveolata | reverse complement strand
TGTAACTAATGACAAGACTATAACTGCATAATTACACCCTTCCCAAGCATCTTTAGTGGATATTTCTTGTAGTTTGAGAAATTAAATATCAAAACAAAAAAATAAACAATATATTTCAATAATATGTAATACATACATGACAGGTATTTAAGGGAACACACTTATCGTACCCATACCCATGCCATTGCAGTTGGCAGGCAGCCATTGCCATAGTGCCCCTTGCCATCCTTGTGGTGGGTGCATGGCCACGCCTTGTTGCCCTTGCCGCTGCCATTTTCGTGACAGTGATGGTGGTCATGTCAGTGCACAGTTGCGCCCTTGCTGTCCTGGCTATGGTGGGGGCACAGTTGGGCTACCTCATCGTCCCTACGCTGTCCCATACCGTCGCCCTTGTCATCGGCGTTGTGGTGATGGATGCACCGTTGCATACCATTGCCCACGTCATCGTCGGGGTGATGGCAGTGGTGGCACAGGTGTGCCGTTTGCACTGTCCCCCTCGTCGTCGGTGCTGTGGTGGTGGGTGCGCCATTGCATACCCTCACTCTCATTGTTGTGGTGGTGATGGTGGTGGTGGCAGCAGGTGCACCGTTCTGCACCGTCTCCTCATCGTTGGCATTGTGGTGATGGGTGCGCCACTGCATACCCTCACTCTCATCGTCGTCATGGTGATGGTGGTGGTGGCAGCAGGTCCCCTACTTGTCGTCTTGGTTGGTGGTGGGGATGCTGTTGTGCTCCTCTTGCCCTCCTTGCTGTCCAGTGGGCATACCATGCCATTGCGAGCCCCTGCGAGTCGTCTGGGCTGGTAGTGGGGGCGCCGTTGTGCTCCCCTCGCACTCCCCATCGTCTTGTGGGTGGTGGACGTGCCGTGCACTGTTGCATGCCCCTGCACATCGTCTGGGTTGGTGGTGGGGGCGCCGTTGCATTCCTCTCGCCCTCCTCGCCATCTTGTGGGTGGATGTGCCGTGCACCGCTGCATGCCCCTGCATGTCGTCTGGGTCAGTGGTGGAGGTGCCGTTGCACTCCCCTCGCCCTCCTTGTCGTGTGGGTGGTGGATGTGCCATGTGCCATTGCGTGCCCCTGCGCGTCGTCTGGGTTGGTGGTGGGGGTGCTGTTGCGCTCCCCTCGCCCTCCTTGCCATCTTGTGGGTGGATGTGCCGTGCGCTGTTGCATGCCCCCACATGTCATCTGGGTCAGTGGGGGGGGCGCTGTTGCACTCCCCTTGCCCTCCTTGTCATGTGGGTGGTGGATGTGCCGTGCGCTGTTGCGTGCCCCTGTGCGTCGTCTGGGTTGGTGGTGGGGGCGCTGTTGCACTCCCCTCGCCCTCCTTGCCATCTTGTGGGTGAACATGCCGTGTGCTGTTGTGTGCCCCCACATGTCGTCGGGGTCGGTGGTGGGGGCGCCGTTGCACTCCCCTCGCCGTCCTTGTCATCTTGTGGGTGGTGGACATGCCATGCACTGTTGCATGCCCCTGCGCGTCGTCTGGGTTGGTGGGGGGGGTGCTGTCATGCTCACCTCACCCTCCTTGTCGTCTTGTGGGTGGTAGACGTGCTGTGCGCCATTGTGCCCCCACGCGTCATCTGGGTTGGTGGTGGTGGCGCCATTGCGCTCCCCTCGCTCTCTTGGTCGTCTTGCACATAGTGGGCGGGCTGTGCACTGTTGTGCCTATGTCACCCGTCGTCTTGGTCAGTGGTGGGCTATGGTGTGTCAACCACCTCCCTCGTCGTGGTGGTAGTGAATGACAATGTACCTGTTACGCCACCTCGTGCGACCGAAGTGCGCAGGTGGGGGCGACGACTGGGCACCAGTTGCATTGGGTCATTCAGGTTGGCGTTCTGCATGGTGCTTGCATGACCATTGTCATTGCATGAGGTTGGCAGTGAGTCAGCGTGAGGGTAGGTGAGTGAGGGCAGGCAAGTGAGAGCAGGCAAGTGAGGGTAGGCAAGTGGTTGAGGCGAGCGCGAGTAGGCAACAGCGTGGGGTAGTTGGGTGTGGTGAAGACAGGTGAGAGTGTAGTAAGCAATTGAACATAGTTGTCACATGACCCGATCGTCTGGAATTTTGCAAAGTCCCTTGGCATTAGGAATGTATTACTACACTTTATTAGTCTATTATGCTAATTAATTCTGGCCACACTGTACACTACTGTACACTATCGTATGCACTGTCAAATGTAGCCACTGTGATGTAATGTGACTGTGTGATGAGCTGTACCTACTGTAACCATGTGACAGTGTGACTCTGTTGGCATGTGGATGCTGTCATATGGCTGCCGCATGCTGTCACTCACTGTCACTCAGCTAAATGCTGTCATAATGTGTGAATACTGTTCCCAAAATGACAATTTGCTGATGTTGGCAAGGGCACATGACAGCAATAACAGCAAGACGGTATAGTCACCACCCATGCAATGGCAACCTACCACCACGGCACCAACAGCGACAAGGGTGAGGCAGTGCACTGGTGCAGTCTACCACCACCCCACCAGCATGCTCACAACATAGCATGGGCGAGGGCATGCTCCACCACAATGCGCAATGGTTGCTGCCATGCGCGTGTCCACAACGATGTCAGCATGACACCCTCCACCACGATGCTAATGGCGAGATGGCAAGACAGCACAGTCACCACCATGCGTGTGTCCACAACGATAGCAGCACAGGCGAGGGCATACAACCAACCACCTCAATGCCAGCAGCAACAATGATGAGATGGTGCAATGGTGCTATCACCACCACCTGTGTGCTGACAACAATGATGGCATAGGCAAGGGCATGCAATGGCACACCTGCTGCCAATGGGGACAAGATAAGTATGCTCCAAGTACATAAATAAATAAATTTTGACTACATAATGGTATCTAGGTTAGATTTGATTAGGAAGCATCAGTGTTGGAATTATTTTGTTTATTTAGATACTATTGTAATACTAGATAATATATGATATTTGCAAGCAATTATATGATTTGTACCAACCCACCATTCTATTATCTGAAAATATTTGATAATACAACTAAAAAGTATTTATTAGGTATCTATTACACAGAATACAATGTAATATAAGATATTATATGATTTATATCCTAATACACACAGGGTGGTTTTCCTGATGTCCATGCAGCACACAACAACAATATGTGAGGGCATGCAACGGTCCCACCACCATCACGATGACAACGTGCGAGGCAAGGTCAATTCAAATGACAATGAGATGCCAAGAGGATATGCATCTGCATATCTGCCACCTCTTCAACAATGCACCACTACACGCGAGCGACGACAAGGCGGCACAGCATGCCCACCACCACTAAACCACCTGGAGCGCACAACAGGGACGCAATGGCACACGGCACATGCACCCCAGTGGCCTGTGCACCACCACAAGACAAGTGGGCGGGGGTCACATAGCATTGCACCCACCACCAACCACAATGACAGAAGGGGCGCACACGGCACGTCTACCACCCACAATATCACGAGGAAGGCAGCGCGGCACAATGGCACAGCCACCACCCACGACGAGGAGGCAACAGTGTTCCCAGCACCAACCAAGACAACCGGCAGAGGGCACAATGGCACACCTGCAAAGCGACGAGGGGGGTGCAACGGCACTTCCACCACCAACTGAAGTGACGGAGATGCAATGGCATGCGGGACGCCCACCACCACAAGACGACGAGGAAGGTGGGGTAGCACAACGGGCACACCCACCACCCACCAGGATGGCGTGTGGGGAGCACAACACCATGCGCACCACATGCATACCCACCAGATGGCTAGGAAGGCAGGGTAGCACAACGGCATGCCCTTCACCAGCCAGGACGAAACGTGGCTGGCGCAATGGCATGTGGCCATCACCACCACAACAGTGGGAGGGTACAACTGTGCATGGCATGGCCACCACCCACTAGATGACATGGAGGGCAAGGGGAGCACAACAGTGCGCCCACCAGCCACCAAGACGACGCAGGCACAATGATGTATGGTACCACCATGACAGCAGGGAGTGCGACCATGCCATACCCACAGGATGACCGCGAATGACGAGGCGAAGGAGCACAATGGTGTGTCCACCACCACTGCGGCAACAGGCAAGGAGAGGAGCGCGAGAGGGTACCACAACCCACCCACCACAAGGCACAATGGTGTGTCCGCCAATATGTCGACAACGAGGGCATGGTGGAGCAGGTGACCCTGGCACCCACTATCACCACGCCGACAAGTAGATGACATGACCACCGTGCCTACGACGACGGCAAGGGGGTGAGGGTGCAACAGCACACTCAACACCACAACCGACAATGATGACAGGTTGTCATGGTCCAACCAGGCGACGACAATCAGACCAACGGCATATCCACTATCACTATGTCGATGGTGCGCAAGGATATGGGTGTTACAATTTTTCTCCCTTCTTCATCGTCTCGTTCCATCCTTCTTCATCGTCTGGTTTCATCTTCTTTCTTTGACTTCACTTATGTAAACCTCTTTTGATTGGACGATTAGCTCCACAGCTGTCTCTCTCACGATGGTGATGTATCGCCTTGTTCCATCTTGTTCTATGACATTCCATTCTCTCACGATAGGAATGCTTATATACCATTCGCCTTGTACTTTTATCCCTTACACTGAATCTACGCTATCCTGCGTATTCATTCCTTGTCCTCGAGCGATTCTCGAGTCCTCTGAGCTCCTCGTCATTGTCCTCAGTCTTGGTCAACATCCTTCGTCCCAGACTCCTTGGATCTCTCAACCCTAAACCCTAGCTCCTTGTTTACGATATTCGTCGTACTCATTCTCAGTCGTCGAGTGATTCTCGAGACCGCGTGCTCACTTGTCATCGTCCTCTGTCCTCTGTCTTCGTTTCGCACTTAGCCTGCTAAGAGAGACGCTGTGGTACCTCTTCGTGAGCGTCCGCCTCTCTTGAGTTAAGTCAAACGCTCTCTTGAGTATGCCTAGCGTTACAATGGGCAACACAGTGGCTGCCCCCCGGATGACAAGGGTGAGAATGAGGGCAGTACGAAGGCACTGCAATGGCAGACTCACCACTGCAGGTCCACCACTAGGACTATGGAGACTGCAAGAGCAACAATACTGTGGCCTTTTATGTGAAGCAGATTGAAGAAGTGGAAGAGTCGAGATTGGTCTGTGAGCATAGAGGATGGCGAGATGTAGTGTTGTTAAAACATTGTCTCCTGGCTGTTGTAATAGTTTTCTGTTGCAATCTTTTGAGTCATGTCCAGTGGATCTGAGTGCTAAAAAGGAATATGGACTGTATCTGACTGATACCTGCACTACAGAGTGCTACAGAGTGGGTGTATCAAGGGTGGTATAGTTGCTATATAGCACTACATCAAAGGTACAGTGGGTACATGGGTGGTACACAGGTGGTAGGTACTCTGGGGAAGACTAAAATAGGTAAAATGACTATATACAGTATATACCGCTACAGACCTGTTGTCTTTTTTCCTGATGCTAGATCACAGGTTGTTTCTGTGCACTACAGGGTGTGAACTCTCACAGGGGTCAGTCAACACTAATTCTGTGAGAGACATGTCAAAAATCACAACACCCATTGGTGCATGAACAGGATGTAGGTGAAGATTTTCCATTTCACTTTGGATGTCCAAGCGACAATGCTACTAAGGAAAAAGCCTTGACCTCTTTGATCTTGCTCTGCTCAAGAAGCTCATATTTTTGGATCGAAAGTTCCTCCATGTCCTGTATTCAAGCATGGATTGATAGCGCTAGCAAGAGGAAGAAACATACCAACTGGTGGAGATTTAATAAATCTGCGAGCTTCAAATTCCGACCCAAGAAGCAGCATGAGCGGCACTGCCGGCAAGTTAAGACTCAGACAGGGCTCAAATCTTCTGCACTTCATGTGTAACAGCCTCCCAACCTTTCAGTCGTCAATGCTGTAAACACTGTTGGGTCTTTGGTGCACTAATAGTCGCCTCATAAATTAAATCCAAGGTTTGCATTATTTTTTTTCCGGTTGCCCATTCGTATTTAGAGGCAGGACGATCGTGGCAGAGATAACTACTTTTTTGTTGTGTCTATTTCATATAAATTGAGTAGCGCCACATCTGTGGCAAGACCCGCTATGGCTGTGTAATTTCATGTCTTCATGGATGACATTTGCGACAGTCTGCTCATTTATTCATGCATGTTATATGCTCCCTCATGTAACATGATGAGTGCTCCAACAATGTCACAAAACTTCGTTATTTGGATGGAAAATCGTCCATGCCCGATTACCAACGCATAGTCCAGCAGTGCAGGCTCCATGCAAACCTCTGGTGAAAATTTGACAATTATGTAAAGCACCGGTGACAGCACGACACGGACCGCCTTCAGATACGAGTGTAACGTCACAAGAGTCGTTGATGTGACCCTCGACGACATGGCCATCATGGACGTTCTGTAGCACGTGATAAGCTTGCGATGCTAGTGCCCAGGACAGGGCCTTCGTGCCGATCATGAGATTGAGCTCGTTATGTCGGATCGATGCCGACTCACGCTGACGCTTCTCTCATAGACTATTGTGCACAGACCAGCTGGATCACGGATGATATAAAGCCAGTCTCAGCGCGATCTCTCACTGACGTTTCCTTCCTCCTTCCCACTCGCTTCCCTCACTCACTCATCTCTTTTCTCGTCCCACCCACCTCCCAATCATCAAGTTCATGATTCTAGCGTAGGTTGGTCCTTCTCGTGCCATTGTTTCGGTTCGCCCTCTGTCACCTGCTTTTGATCCCTTCCAGGCTCATTTAGGATCTTTTCCACGCTCCAAAGGTCAGGCCCTGCCTCATCAGTTCCGTTTCTCTCTCTCTTGCATTCTTCTCGAGTGCGAAACTCTCGAACCTTCGTCGCGTACATCACATGACCTTGGCGCAGACGACTTTCGGCCTGCCTTCCCACACACCCACCGAATCAATCTAGTATGTGGATTCGAGTTTCTCTCTCTTCATGCTAGATTTCTTACATAGTCACTCCTCTCATTTCTCACCATTGAAGAAAATGATCGTAGACCACAAAGGAGCAGCAATATTGCGGGTGATAACCAATGATTTGGCCAAGTAATGAACAACGCCAAATAGGTCCCAACATGTACAAAGCAGATTTGCAGAAAAGTGAAAATGTCCGTAAACGCGGGATAAGGCTGTCGCCACTAAAAACCCGCTTACTAACGTAGCGGGAAAAATTTCCTCCAACGCCGCGGGAAACGTGGCCAGCTGTTACTATAGGGTAATATCGACCAGTTTCAAATTCTCAATATTTCGTACATTCCTTGTGAGCGCTCTGTTTCCGCGAACGATAGCTGATCTTCCTGCAATGCACAGCTGTCAAAATTTGAATTGCCAGGGTCACCAAATCTTTTTTATGCTTGTTGAGCAACGCATCAAAGGATCCATGACGGAGTTTAGTCGCCAAGGTGCGCGATAAGCACATTGCACGTGGTGATGCCACACTGATCTGTTCGTTGACCCTATGGATCGTTGTTTGGTATTGCGAACGTCGGATTACATCCCACAGATAGTACAAGGCCTGTATTCGGCATCTGGATTTCATTTCGTTCAGAACAGATGTTCCGCGATCAAAATAACCCAGCTGTGCAAATAACGAAATGGTTGGTGAAGTGGCCTTCTCGACCAATTCATTTAATTGAAGACTGACGTACACGCATGATCAGCAGATTCTTGGACCGTGCGGTAAATGCGAAGTTTATGCTTCATGGTGTCTCATGCTACCCGTTTCTCTTGACGATGTCTACGTTATTATACATGACAGCGAATTCTGGATTGCGCCGCGTTTCCCTGGAATGCAAGGGTCGTACCTTACCTGCAAAATCATTAGAAGTATCATCCGCAGCCTCCAGGTGGGATGCAAGCTATTGGAGGTTGCATTCGGCAATCATTTCTTGGTCTCCGCTGTCTCGTTCACAAACAGCCCGGCCGAACTGCGCCATCCATGTGGTCGACGTTGAGTTTCACCTCGAAGCTAAGACCTAATTCACATACCCATGCGACTGTCTCGTGGCGTGCCCCACCGCCTCCCCCGCGACGGCATCTAGCCACTCTAGCCGCCTTGGCTCACTTGCGGGCTATTCGGATCTTCCCTGATTGGAAACGCTGTGGTAGCTGTGCGACGAAGCGGATGGTTAGTAAGTTGGATCTCCTCTCCAACTTATTTGGTTCGTATAGTTTACGCATGGCATGATCTAGCAGGGTTGAGAGACTGTGGTAAACGCAGATATGTAGTTTCATGGTGTTACATTAACGTTCAATAAAAGGCGCGACCTCCTGGTGCTGGATTGCAGACTTCCTGTATCCATGCATAAATCATATGATCTATCTACTCGCCGTTCACCTACCGAGGAATTTACGCGAGCATATCCTCGCCGAGTCTTGCATAGCTATCTTCAAAATCTAGTCTCAACACAAGTAAACAGCGGCGGCGCCCATTATTTTCATGGGGCGCCAACTCTCAACTCTCAACAAATCCTTCCTCGTAAATCCTTCTATCTCTGTCCGTGTGTCGAACACTGATGGTATCTATCAGAGGTGGCGCGTATTTCTGAACAGGTGTTTCTTCCTCGCGTGCCACGTTATCGGCATTCGTCCGCCTCCTGCTCGTCGGCGCGCGAGGGTACACCACTCAACGCAGTACCCCACCCAACCTACACTACGACACACCCACTCAGAGATCACACAGTATCGAGGGCAAGGGTCCATCTATCTGTGCCACAACAATCATGTCGACCCCAAGCTGGTGGTATGCACCTCGCACCGCACCCCTCCCATCCAAATGGTACAGTACAACTCGAATACTCGGAGCGTAAATGGATTGATAATCGTGGCGTGCCAGCGGGACGTCCTGAAAATATAGTGGATGCCACACGCACGCCAGGGATTCAGATTAGTGTGAACGAAAAACGACAGGTCTGTGCCAGACAGTGGCGTTTTTTTAATCTTTAACCACCGCGTCTAGGAGTGTGTGCTCGGCACAGCATATAAGCCAGGCGTCGGTAGTTTCTCGAATCGTCCGCTGCGCCATAACGGCCAGCCAGAAGCAAATCGGGGATCACTTACCGGTATACTCCACGACGCGCAGTTGCTGCTATCCATCGCTCCTAACGTTTTGGACGACGCCGCTCACTATAATAAAAACTGGTCACTACAGGTATCTTGTCTTTCGGCTTTATCTGAGCTTGGCGCTTACCAGGCATCTGTTCGCTAAAGGACATGATAACATTCAACGGTTTCCTCATCGACGAATCGGAGCTCTTGTGTCAATGGGTTGATCTGAGGACAACCTGCAAAGAACGCGTGCGCGTTAAAGATATCAGGATCCATCTGGCGCTTAAACACGATGTCGTGTCCGACTCACAGTCGTACAGGTGCTGCTGGCATGAGTGCTCGGCAGGCAATGCAATGAAGCGCTCCAGCCTTGCAAGGCATGTTCGAGAAGGGCATTCTCTTGTGAAATGGGTATGTCCGAGCTGTCTTGAGACGTTTACAAGGCATTGTACCTTGTTGGGGCATTTCAAGAGCTGCTCGAGGCGTGGCGAGTTGCAACCTTGGTCGTGAGCGTCAGATACATAACCGGTGTACAAGGTATCCAGGTAGGACGCCGCTCTCCCTGGCAGGTTCACTCGCGGCCACGGCTACCAGGCACTTTTCCGAGTACTTCCATGTCCACTCTTCGCTCACGTTTAATTTATTCGTGAGTTTCTGTCGATCATCTCACCACCTATACGTCTTATTTATTGTTGTTGTTATTATTCGCAGTACGCTCAATGTACACTAATATTTATGTACCGATCCTGCTTCACCTTTCTCTGTCAGAATCGAAAAACTGGTCATCATCCATGAGCTGTGGAAGTACATCGAACGGCGGATTCGCCCAAGAGCTCACTTCTGTGTTGTCATGATCATTACAAATCCAGACCGATGGGGCCTGCGATTGATCGATGGATTTATTAGTATACCCGGTTATCATGCCATGTACCGATGGCGCCTGGAACAGCTCCGCAGGCCTCACGAGACCATATCTGGATTTTCCTTTAGTTTCCTCGGAGCGCGCAAATTATAATGCATCCCTTGCCAACTCCACTTTACATATATGTCTCAGGGCGTTAGTCAAAATTGTGCAGTGACAAGCACTGTACCACAGCATTCTAGGCATCGACGCTTCCATCCGGTTCACGGCGGCTGGGCATGGAACTACAACGGGAATAAACCTTTCTTACTATTTCTGGCTTCTGTTCGGTGGGGTACTGTGCAGGAGCAGCCAAATGTTTAGAATGCGATCCCTATCAGTGTGTGACAGGTATGTAATTTCGGACCGTTGGTCCTATAATTGAACACGCAAGTAATAGCTTCGACCTCGCACACAACGGAATAAAGAAGGCACAAGCATCCTGATCTTGATGTCTCCATTCTAGGTTATATCAGTTGCACTGGTGGGAATGACGTGGTCGCTTGACCTGGCAGCGGCGCCATTGTGACTACAGTGTTTCAACATTGCCCTCCAAGCCTCCCAAGGCCCACTCGCACGTACATTCACTTCTCAGCCGATCAGCGCAGTGTCCATTCGTGGAGTTGCTGTGGTCGCCACATCGTGCCACCGCCCCGCTGCCAGGCCTAGTGTTTATCTGTCTCTAAGTCATCTGCCCAAGTCTTTAGTTGTCTGGCGCACCGTGACACTCTCCTTCACGAGACATGCGCACCAAGAGACATGCATTTCATCCACATCCTCCATCCTAGTATAAGGTCCCCTCCGACTCTCCGAGGCAATGCGATAAATCTATCGACCTAGCCGATATCATAATGGTCTTCGTTAATGCCAGCTTGGGCCCTGTTAACATCGCCATCGTCCCATCCCACGGCTAGTCGTGGGTTTTTGGTTCGCCATGTCATCTCACTTTCCAGCCATCCAGATCTCCGCCTTCCCACTTCACGGAATCACGGTTTCACCCTTGTTCCAAACAACACATTCCTTGTGTCTATCGCACATTACCGCGCATCTCGGCTCTCGCCATCGGGATTCATATCGGTACGGATGTCCAAGTGGTCTATGGGAAGGACCGTGGAATAATTGGCAACAAACCGATTTCCGCCCAATTTTTTCCCGTAGCCACGAGTGCTTCGTGGACCTCGAGAAAGTGCTGAATGGCACAGGATGAAACAAGCGACATAGTGGTATGAATCTCGGTATGTAACGGAACGCGTTCTTCCTTGGATAAAATTCTGAATTAATGTTCTAGCCTCGTGCAGCACTTAAACGTCCCGGGTCGGAGTACTTTGTGACTATCCATGCCCATGAGGAGCCTGCGGACGTCCTCCACCCGAACAAGAGGCGCTAGCAGAATGCTTCTAGACATCGTCTTCGGCCTTTGACTGTACGCCAGAGGGCCTCGGGACATGGAAGGGCCGTCCGTACTCCATTGTCCGCTAGGTACCCTTCACAGGCGACGTCCCGCTTCGTGCGTAGCGTATTCCATGTCCCACTGGATGGAGGGTGGATGAGACAACGGTGCTGTGATTCACCGCAATATGCTGTTGATCCGTGTTTCAAGAAGACTGACCCTTGCACCTAGCTAATCAAATTGCGTCAAAAACTATTTTGCTTAATACAAAGTCAAAAGGGTTGCAAAAGAAGCTTCCAGTAAACATGCTTCGCCTCATGGCTCTCCTTCCAAACAGCACTATCAGCCCCCTTCAAGGCCCCAAAACGGAGGCCCAATATTTGATGAAACCTTACAGTCTGGATGCGAACCGATCGACCGGCTTCCTGCCGTATTACTCCTCAGTGATAATTTCCGAGAGATTATTTCGCTGGCGGGGAAATGAATGCGCACGACTATGACCGCTGTCCGCCGTGCACTAATATAACGCTCGGCTTGACGTGTGAGCAGCACGAGCGTGTGTCAAGAAGTTCACTAGCCGACTTCACGTGTGCGGCGCCGTTGCCAACTAGATGAAGGTTCCATTCCAAAAAGTCAACAATGAACCCGCCAGTCTGACATGGCACCGTGAGATTAATGTGGTAGGAAGGGCACTGCATCTTCGGAGGGAAACCAGTTGCGACATTTGTCGTGAGACACCCAGAACAAGTGACGTGCATGTGGGTGGGATGTACGGAATCGGTGGTAAGGTGATGGGTGTTACCTTGCCCGTTTCATTTAATATCCGCAGTCTATTGCGGCAAGGTCTAGACAACGTGTTGACGCACCCTGGCCGTGGCTCGTCACGAGAGGGAACATCCTCAGGGTATGCGGGCTGCGAGGTCTGATGAACTATGAGCGAAGTTACTGTGGTAATTCAAGGGTCGACTTCAAAACACCCTGCGCCCGGACGGGGTGATCTGTCGGCATTAAAAGTCTCAAATACTCACTTGCAACGTCTGTCTCCGGTTACTGAGAGTGAAGTCTGACGTGAATTCCGTACACAAACGAGGTGGAGCAGGCGATCACGCTCCCGGTGGCGAGGCCGGGGAGCGTGATGGGAAATTTCCAAGACCCGAAAGGAGATCCAAGCGCGTTTCATGCCGTAGAAGAGGCGCAGTTAAAGAGGTTAACAAGGGTTGAAAGGAACAGCTCCGGGAACGCGCACGCTGTTGAAAGGCCCGAAGACACGAAAACGGGGCGATCAGTGATCGATCAGTCACAGACTAGTAAGAAGACGAGCTAAATCATCTGTCCTCCATTTTGTAGAGTCAACATGCCCTAAGCCAAGAAAAGATTTCTCGGGCTGTCGGGCACTGTATTCGACAGCATAGTGTCTTGATTCTGCGAACAAAGTTGAATATGAACCGGGAGCAAGACGTTCTTGTCATCTTCCAAGGAATACAAGAAAACTCATACTCGCGTAGGTTTCACGCGCGAGTTTCTGCAGTGGAACGTATGGCTTGAATCTCAAACGAGCGGCCTACTAAGGTGAACTGCTCGAACGAGGACATGCCGAAGATCATCGCGCCGTGATTGGACGCTGAGGGTGTGTTCGCACTTTGAACTCCGCTCATGCCGACGGCAGCTGTGGACCATAGCGGACGCCGCGCCATGTCGTTCTTCTCTTCCATCCTCCTCTGGTTTAGCAGGTAAGTCTAATGCGCCATTGAGCCATGATTTCTGGTGGTAAGATGACCTGAAGCATCTTCTTTTCCAAATCGGCCGAGATTTCGGTGGTGGGCTTGCAGGTGGGCCTCGCATACCGGTCATACGACAGCCATTCTTGAAGGATTGGGTGTAGGCCTCGGGAAAGACGTCGTTTGTAAACGTTATTGGGTCTGGACAGGTTGCGTCTGTTGCTTTCTTCCGTCGCCCGGGCCAAACTAAATGAACGCCAGTGGACAGAGGACGTGGTTCCGACCATTGCCTTCAACTATCGTAAAGTCCGCAAGGGTGCGGTGACCCTCAAGATTTGGGATGTCGCCGGTCAACCAAAGTTTCGTTCGATGTGGGAGAGGTATTGCAACGGCGTCGACGCAGTCATGTACGTCAATTTCCCTTCTTTGTTTTACTCCATCTTTTTTGGTTTCGAAACCTGATGCTCCTGAACCGTTTCTGTTCGCTGTCATGGAAACCAAGCTCATGATCGGTAAAGATTTGTCGTAGATTCCGCAGACGTATGTATCGGGGGAAACTCTATGATGGTTTACTGACGGTGCGAATTTGTAGCAAGCTACATTCCACACGGCTCGTTTTGAGCTTCATCAGTTGCTGTCGCAACCCAGTCTCACGGGTGTTCCCTTACTCGTTGTGCGTATCCGCCTTCACTTTCCCATCACATGAGTTACGCTGACCGTCCGATAATGAAGCTCGGCAATAAGAATGATATTCCTGGTCACGCAACGGTAAAGGAACTCATTCGCGAGCTGTAAGTGTGCTCGTCGATCAGACAACAGCGTATGTGTCTCACCATACATAGCCAACTAGACAAGATCCAAAACCGTCCCGTTTCCGTGAGTGTTTTCTGCTGTTTAGTTAACTTAACGTCATTGGGATTCCCCCAGTGTTATTCGGTACGGGAGTCCATTCGTTGCTATTGATTTGGATGTTGCTCATTCTTACCTATCAGTGTTCGATGCGGAGCCAGCACAATCTGTGAGCTCCAATGTGCCATAGCGAGGAAAGACTGACTCGACATCTTCAGAGATATCGTACTCCGTTGGTTGACAGAGCGCGGTCACTAACTCTCAGTAGAATGTACCGGGATCGTATACCAAACGCTTTCTCTGGTTAGCGACAGTTAGGCGATTCAGATTTCAGGGGATGTGCGCGCATTTGAGTTCCAAAAAAACGAATGACTATTCGCGAGAGAAGAAAACAGACAGATTGCAGGATTAATGCTGGGACCGATCTTGTGTTATGGATGCCTTGACACATCTCTCCTCCCTCTGTAGTCGATTGCTTTAAAATGTGCTACCTTCTGGTGGTTGGGGTAACTTTCTGTTGTTGAAAGATGCCATTTCCCTAATGCCAGATAAGATATCTGATACGCAAAGATAAGGAAAACCTTACTTCCTGATACCAACCAAAATAGCCTCTATACTGCTGTCTTTGCTGCTGTCCTTGCCCCACTGAGCAAGGACGTTGAGTTTGGAGGGTTCGACTTTTCCGTCTGTCTGACCGACGAAAGGGAGGTTGACGCGGGACAGGAACTGTACGGTTGGCGGCTTTTCAGGATACGAATCGCTACAGTGAATCTTGAGGCTGTAGATGCGGTTCTCGTGTACGGTCTGTAGTGCGCGATCAGCCTGCGATAACGCAGAATCGGGGGCGCCTACGGACAAGGACTTACATGACCAGGTCCAATGATGGTTCCATTCCAGTTGCTCATCAAGATATCCTCGCTATCCTCCAAACCATACGAGCAAGACCCATCACCGATACCCTTCTCACCCTTTTCGAGTTCTTCCAGGAGGCGGAAATTTCGTGGAACTGGGCATATTTGAGTCAGTATGAAGCGTCCAGTGTAGGTTTGAAATGTTGAGTACCCTTGGCCATGATGTGTAGTGGTCAAGTAGAGAAACAAGCGACTCGCCAATCACAGTAATGGATATTGACACTGCCTCACGCAGCGACCTTGAAGTGCTACTACAAGACATCCGAGATCTTTCAACAGCCAGCTCGACCTGGTTTGAATCGCCTGAAATGTTCAAAGCCGGTCAGGCAAACCCTTATGATGATGTCGTCGGTGCGTCGCCATCACATTCGATCAACCTTGAAACCGACTGCGTATACAGCCAAGGCTACGGACGAGAACTTGACCAGCGAGAACTGGGAAGTCATCCTCAATCTCTGCGACAAAGTACAGGACGAGGGTGAATCTGGGTATGGACGATGCTTTGGGCCCAGCCCGCCACACTGATGTTTCATGCCTGCAGGGCTCGCAATGTCATTGCCTCGCTCATCAAACGCCTCGCACACCGCAGCCCAAACGTCCAACTGTATTCACTCGCCCTCGCAGAGTCCTTGTCCAAAAACTGCGGTATTGATCTGCATCGCGAATTAGCTTCGCGTGCGTTCACCCAGGCCCTCGAGAAGCTCGTCACCGATCGGGTGCGAATTCCCAGCATTCCATCCTAGGCGTGTATACTCACGATGTATTCACCAAAGACGACTCACGACAAGGTTCGCAAAAGAGCTCTGGGACTGGTCGCCGTGTGGACAGTCGAGTTCGAGAGGGATTCGTCCCTCGGTGTCATGGAAGAGTGCTACAACAATCTGAAAGCCAAGAGTGAGACGCGTCGCTTTCTCTCTCCCTTCGTTTCTGATCGGATCCAAGATTACAAGTTTCAGCCTCCAGAGGAGCCTGCTCCGCCTGCTGTAGACGACGAAGTACGACGGCGAGAGGAGGAGGAGCTTCAACGCGTCCTGGAAATGTCTATGCACGACAAGGGTGGCAGAACGGGGTATGCCGAGCACTCGGCGCAGTCGGCCAGTGCAGGCGGGTCGGGTTCATTGGGTGTCGGTCCGAGTGTCACCAATGTTGCTGGGCCCACTCACCCATCGGGCTATGTGCCTGCACAAAATATGCAGAGAGCCGCAGCATCGTCGACCTCGTCGCTGCCGTCGCAAACGGTCGCGACCCCAGCACCGGTATCTGCCCCCATCGTTACGCGTGTCAAGGCTTTGCACACGTTTGAACCCACTGAACCGGGGGAACTCCCGTTTGAAAAGGGCGACATCATAAAGGTCGTTGACCGTGGCTACAAAGATTGGTGGCGCGGTCAATTGAAGGGCAGGACCGGGATATTCCCTGTCAACTATGTGGTGGGTGTATTCCCCACTTGTTGGTTGTCGCTCGTCCGATCCACTACTGTAGGAACCATTGCCGGAGCCCACCGCGGCTGAACTCATGAGAGAAGCAGAGCAGGAAGCGACCGTGTTTGCTCAGGCTGCCAACGTCGACAAATTACTGACCATGCTTCGCGCCATAGACGCGTCTGGGGACAATCTTGCGGATAATGAAGAGATTCAGGTACGAACACTCGAAACCCTTCGAGTGGTGCAACCTTACGGTGTCTCAGGAATTGTATCGTTCTTCCATGTCTCTCCGGCCCAAGATCGTCAAACTCATTGACAAGTACAGCCAGAAACGAGGTACGGATCCTTCATTGTTCCCCGGAGAATGTGTTCAAGGTATCTGTTTAGCCGATCTTGTGTCAATGAATGAAAGCTTCGTCAAAGCTCGTGTCATTTTCGATCGGATGATGGAAGATAGTCTTGCAAGACACACCGGACGTAAGTAGACCATTCTATATCATTCAACTTCTGGCTCACCTCTAGAGAGCGTACGAAGTTGGCCCACGTCCCGATTATAGCCCTGGACAACAACCTTACGCCCGTCAAGAGTACGGCTCTCAGCCTCCATATGGTTACCCTGCTGCTACACCTGGCTTTGACCAGCAGCCTCCTCAGCGACGTTCTTCGTATGGTTACGGCGCACCCACTGGCTACCCCGACGGTTCATTCCCGCAGCATCATGGTGATCCTGGTTATGGCATTGGACAAGGATACGCACCTGCGGGTGCTCAGCCATATGCTTCATCTGTCCCGCAGAATCCACGATCCCCTTATCCTCAACAACAGCCGCAGCCGCAACCCCTGTCTTATTCACAACCTCAGCTACAACCTCAGCCTCAGCCGCAACCCCAACAGCAGGTCCAACCTCAATCTCAACCACAGCAACAATATTATACCCCAGCGACCGAAGTTAAGCAGGTAGCCCAACCTCAGGTGCAAAATAAACCCCCAGAACAGCCTGGTCCACCATACGTATATGATCCACACACCGTATACTCCGATGCAAATGTTCAAGCGTGGGCGCAATACTACGCCCAAGGTGGAAAAGACACAGCTGGAACTGTTTATTTCTTCTCGGTGCCCGGGGTAACAGATGGTCCGCCTGGTACCTCACCCCAAGGCTCAGCTCAACAAGAACTAGGTACCCAGCCTCAAGGGCAGTCGCATTCGCCCACTCAGATTACTTATCAGCCCCAAGTGGCGTCTCAGCCAAACGATACTAGCCAATCACCTTACTTGCCACAGACTTCTCAACCTCAGGGACCATATGGGTACCATGCTGAATCCCATGGGCCAGTGCAGGGAGCACCGTACAGCTACGTTCCAGCTCAGCCTGGTGTGCAATCTCCACAGGGACCAGCACCTACGTATGGAGGGGGACCTGGCAGTGGGAACGGACATGAACACACGTCGTCCCCAGTATATGGACAAGGGCCAGGGTATGACTACAGAGTGGGAGCACTACAGCATCAATTCTCGGAGATGGCTGTTGGATCTGGAGAAGTACAGCAACACGCGTACGCTGTGACTGGGAGCGCTCCGTCTTAGGCTTGTGTGTAGTGTAAACCCTAACCCCAACGTGATTGATTTTTGACTTGGGTGTCGGAAATTTCTTTTGCACATGATAATGCCGCCGGCTTACCATTCTGGGCTGAGCCATGAGAATGTATATTATAAGGCTTTGTAATAAGCCTTAGACCATGCGCATGGAAGTTACCGATGTGGCTATGGCGTCTCTGATTATCATATCATTATCATGTGAACCCTACTTAGTACTACACAAAAAAGGCTAGTCAAGCTTCAAGTGTAGCCTTTTATTTCTAATGTGCTCGAAACTTAGCAAAATTTTCGAAACCGGGGTCACATGACTCTGCCCCGTGGTAAGTTCACGTGGTAAGTTCACTTTTCACGTTTTACTTGCTGCTCACCGGCACCACTCGCCCGCCTAAATCACCCCAACCCGTGCCCAACCATCACCTTAACCACGAGGGCAACGGCGCACATTCATGCCTGACGACAGGTGGGGCTTGCCCACCACCACC
>JBBPUG010000627.1:0-18366 GCA_038094535.1 Tubosaeta aff. alveolata | reverse complement strand
TCCATTCTCTCACGATAGGAATGCTTATATACCGTTCGCCTTGTACTTTTATCCCTTACACTGAATCTACGCCATCCTGCGTATTCATTCCTTGTCCTCGAGCGATTCTCGAGTCCTCTGAGTTCCTTGTCATTGTCCTCAGTCTTGGCCAACATCCTTCGTCCCAACTTCCTCGGATCTCTCAACCCTGAACCCTAGTTCATTGTTCACGATATTCGTCGTACTCATTCTCAGTCCTCGAGCGATTCTCGAGACCGTGTGCTCACTCGTCATCGTCCTCTGTCCTCTGTTGTCGTTTCGCACTTAGCTTGCTAAGAGAGACGCTGTGGTACCTCTTCATGAGCGTCCGCCTCTCTTGGGTTAAGTCGAATGCTTTCTTGAGTACGCTTAGCGTTACACTCTGGCCATTCCACAATACCAGTCAAAAGAGTCATTGTATTCATAGGAGGCATCTACATATCTGGATTCATCTGAACTGCCCCATTCTACAAGTTCACTCAGGTCATATCCATGTTTCCATGTACCCGTCCTGGTCCAGCATGTGTCACCATTGTAACTATCACCAGTATGATCCTTTCTCTCAGACACCTGCTTCTGGTTGTTCCACCTCTTCCCTTTCTTCTGGTCCAAAGATCTGGGTCTTGGATTCCGGTCTGAATTATCTCCAGATTGTCCAAATGCCAATCCTTCAACAGGAGATGGGACGAGGAGGAAGCTGGATAATTGGAAAAGAATGAGCATCATTGGGCCGAAAGGAATCATCTGCAAACCCATAATCCATGGCGACATCTTGTCCATCAGTGTTCCATTCATTGTTGACGACCATGGACTGATTGTCCCAGCCATCATACATGGTCTCCTCTTCCTCTGAAACTGGAGAAAGAGGTTCATCTGCCAATGCCATATAGGTAAAGTCAATTTCCTCTTAAAGAAAATGCACACTGGCTCTCTTCTTTCCTTTATTCGCCTTTTGTTTCTGGCAATGATCAAAGGCTTTGCCTTTCACTGATCTCTTCTGCCCAGGTCTCCCCTGATTACCTGAAGGTTCAGAGGGTCATCCCTGTCCACTCCAACAGTGTTCAGTGGGATGATTGCTCTTTCCACATTTGCCACACAGTTGATGAACTGGAGCATTATGAATGGCTGTAGTATGCTGTCCCGAAGCACTGGAAGAAGCAGAGGTGGATTGGATATGAGACATGAGGGATTTGGCAGAGGAGGAATGGTGATAATGAGTACCCTTGCACAGATTATATTCCCACAGGATACTGGCAGCAATCATATCAGGAAGGAAGTTTGCCTGTGTTATGGTATGCACTAAAGTGGATGTCATATTGTGATAAGAGGATGGTAACACATTGAGGAGGATCATGGTAGAGATCTCGGCAGGAATATTCAATTCTGCAGAGGCAACATGATGGATAAGCCCTTGCATCTCAACAATCTGCACAGAGATATCTTTGTCCCCATGGAATCAATAGCAAAGCACATCTTGAAACAGAGAATAGTATCTGGACACACCCTATGGCTGATAGTTCTGTTGCAGATGGTCCCATAAGTCCTTGGCTACAGAGTATGTTTCATCATAAGTGGGAGCAATGGTAGTAGATCCAGTCACAAAGGCTGGGTTGGCTAGGTTAGCCATCCGATGCATAAAAGATACTGCATTTTGCATGAATTCAGGTAAGTATGCATTAATCAATGCATACACTTGTTGATCTCTGGTGATCCATAATGCTTGTGCAGCAGTATCGGTCTGATTGCTCCAGAGAGATGTTCCGGAAACAATATCCCATTGTTGACAGATAACCAGAACATTGCATAACTGGTTGGCCCAAGTGTCATAATTGATAGGACCTTGTAGAATCTTAATACAATTGGTAATCTCTTGTCCAATCTTGATGGATGCCATAACGATGAGTCACCAGGAAATGAAAGAAGCAACTGAAAATTCCAAAAAGAAGTTAGTAAGTGTTTCACACTTCGTAAATGAAGTGTGGGGAAAAGAAGTTGGTGTGGGTGCCTGTGGTTCCACAAACAGCCATTCCAGAATGATCAAATCCAATCCTAGGAACAATCCAAGTTTCTGGAATTGTTTCCTGTGTCTCTGTTTGAATCTCCTTTTGACTCGATGTTCTGACTATTTCCAATGTTTTTGACTCTGAGTCCAGGGCCAATCCCCATTTTGGTCCAGATAAACCAGGGACCACTGTGCATCGATTTCTCAGATCCATTTGGAGTCCAGTAATTGAGATTGCTCAATTTTATTGTAGTACACAATATAGAAGAAATGCGGATTGTCAACGTTCCTAGATCCAAAAGAATATAGAGTCATACAAGAAACAAAGGGAACTAAATAGATAGTTGGGGTACAAAGGGTTAGATGCAAGAAAGTTTGTCCAAGATAAAAGTCCAAGATGAAGTACTTCCTACTTAAAGTATGGTTTCCCTTTCCGATATTTCCAATGTACGGAACGCCATAACAATCTGGCAGAGGCCATACATCTGGTGTCCTCTGAAGTACATAACTCATCCACATGGTCTGCTAGGACCCAGGTGGTCTTCAGATTGTTCTCTAAGTGGTGTCTCCATAGGTGGATTAGTGGGAAAGGGATGTCTGGATGCAATAGGATTTCCTCCATGCAGGGGAGAGAGGGAGTGGACATGATTGTCATGGAAGGTTTGTTTGAGTCGGCATTCTCAGGATCAGGATTCAGTGAGCTCTTGCAAGAGACCCTAGACGTCTTGTTGGAGTTGGCGATTTTCAGACTGTAAGTCTGCTTGCTGCTCTTCGGATTGTCGCTGTGCAAAATTCATCAGCCATTTGGCATGAAGGATATGGGTATTGTAACACTAGGCGTACTCAAGAGAGTGTTCAACTTAACCCAAGAGAGGCGGACGCTCACAAAGAGGTACCACAGCGTCTCTCTTAGCAAGCTAAGTGCAAAACAAAGACAGAGGACCGAGGACGATGACAAGTGAGCACGCAGTCTCGAGAATCGCTCGAGGACAGAGAATGAGTACGACGAATATCATAGATTCAGAGTAAGGAACTATAATACAGGCGATCTGGTATATAAATGTTCCAGTCGTGAGAGAATGGAACAGTATGGAATGCTATGGAATAAGGGGGAACATCGCCGTCGTGAGAGAGACGACTGCGGAGTTAATCGTCCAATAAGATTGCAAGATAAGACAAGACAAAGAAGGAAAGACTGCGGAGTCGAGTCATCTACCTTGGAAAGGAAATGACAACACAAGGAAGTCATTGGAAAGGGAAAGGTGAGAGGACGAGACGTCAGTCTTGGATATCGCTCAGAAGAAGGAATAAGTCTGAGGATTAATGGTCTGAGTTATCGCCCGAAGAAAGTGTCGATAGCCTCAAGAGAGAGAGTCGTAATATACAACGATGAGAGAAGAAAGGACTAGGAAGTATGATGAGAAGATTGTACATGAAGAGAAAGAAAAGAAAGAATCGTAACAGGTATCATTTTGAAGCGACATCCAATTGTTCATCTCCAAAATCTGGTCATGAAGTTGTTGAATCTCTGTGTCCTGCTCAATCATCTGTCTCCATAACTCCTCTTTCTCTGCAGTGAGGTTGTTGTTAATTGTCTGCCAGCAGCTGTTCCATACTACAAGGAGATCCTTCTGCTCTCAGGTTTGCCCAAGATATTGCACCGTCCAATTGTAGTTTGCATTTGTGGTATGTGCGATCATGCGGAGTCTCTCCACTTCTTGTAGTTGGAGAGTGGCATGCTGCTCCACTCAGATGGCATGGTCAGAGAAGGTATTGATCATCCCTCTTGTATGTTCAACGCATTCTTCCAGTCTAATGATGTTGTCCTCAAGGGTCCAGTTCTCTACCTGGACCTCATTAAACTTCCAGACCATATTGGCCCAGCCAGGGTTCTGGAGGTGGAATAGGCGGTAGAAATGCCAGTCAAACTCCCTATTCCATTGTTGGACTGTTGGAACGTTGATGCAGTGGTTATGGAGTTTCCATTGCTCTGTAAAGTCCTCTAGGACTTGGACGGTCACCTCTGTTTGGGTATCTTCATCAAAATCATTAATATACAGTTCCTCTGTCTCCTAATAAAACCGTGGGAGCGATATGTCCTGGGTATCATGTGAAACCTCGGCCCAAATGTCTGGAAAGACTAAGTTTGGCCAGTTTGCGATATGGTCGTTCTTGAACATCCAGAATTCGTCATCATCTAAAGAAAAAATTTCATAACCCTGGTAATGAATCAGGATGTGCAGGGTATTGGAATAGTGTTGAACCGGGATCAGATATCCCAGAGCACCTTTAAGAAAAGAGACCAGCTGTTCATCATGATATAATGTCCCTCAGATCCCCAGTACCCGGTCATCATGGGGAGCCAGCCCCAATTGACATGCTTGCACCTCCAGATTAATGTTGAGGTGCTCTACCCAAACATCTACCATGCAAGCATGACAATCAGTATGACCCATTGGATAGGTCACTTCTCAGAGTGCCTTGGCCATGAAAGGAATGCAATTGTGGCTGAGATAGTAGGGAATTCCGGATAGGATTTGAGGGACTGCTGGAACTCTATTCAGAAGTCCCAGAGTTTTGAGATGGTCAATGATGTTAACAAGCCGCTGCTCGTACTGTGCTGGTCAGAATTGTGGCGCTAGATAGGGAAGATGGATTCTGATCTCCAGATCTATTATTCTGGACCCTTCCAGTCAGATTGGCTTGTAGAGCCCATCTTCCATTATCATTCCATCCTCCCATCCTTGAGGTAACTGTCCCAAGGAAGTTTCGGATTCCAGAAATTGAAGGGTTGGAGAATCAGATGGAATTTCTCCTTCCTCTTGTTGGTCCTCTATCGAGTTGTCCAAGGAAAAAGGGGAGGGACTCAGAACTCTGAAAACAGAGGTCAATTCCTCCTCTTTGTAGATGCTGTCGAGTTCCTAATAGAGAGCTCAACTCTGAGCTTTGGCGAGCAAGTTCAGGAGGTCCTGATCTCCCAGAGAGGTTGACTGGGTTATACCGACCCAGGATGGAGATCAAGGAGTCAGAGTCATTTGGACAACTACCTCTCTGGTTATCTCGATAGCAATGGCTATGGATAAACTGGCAGAGGATGTTGTTGACATATTGAAGAGGATTGGTAGAGGGAGGAAGGTTTGAGGAGGAAGAGAAGTTGGAGTGACTGGAGTGGTGATGACGAGAATGATGTGGAGGTCTAGGAATCTGAGATCCTAGAGCGGATGGAGCTGTCTGATAAGATGAAAAGGATGGAGGAGAGCAAGCTGCAGAAGATCGTGGATCGGACTGAAGATATCTTGAAGGATGAGGTCCTGCTGGATATTCCGGTAAAGGTTTGGATGGTATTTCTGATTCCTATTGAGCTACAGCAGGAGGGAGAATGTTAATCTCCTCCAGATTCTCAGCAACGGATTGCTGGTTCTCACCTCCTTCAGGATCTGTACTGCTAGTTGCACCAGACGACAAAGGTTCTGAGATATGGATAGGAAGTGGAGGAGGACATGTGGGAGTAGGAGCAGGGATGGCAAAGTGTGGATAGGGAACAGGATGCAGACTATATCTAGTTGGCACTCAACTAATAGTGATTGATTCTAGGTGTCTAATCTCCTCCAGAGAAACAGGAAGGTCGCCAAGATGGACTGTTCCAAACCAATAACAATAATGGTGTGGAGATGGATTATGATCAGTAAAAGTCGGAGGTTCCCAAGAGGTATTACCCTCAGAGTTTGTGGCAAGCACCACAGAAGGGAATGGAGAGCCAGAAACTGATTGTGGGGATCTACTTACGATGTTTGTTTTGTGTACCTCGACAGGTTGTATTGGATCACCAGATCGGTGAACTGTGAACAACTGCCAGTCAGTATTGTGGGTCCATTGTTCCTCAAACATGAGAACAGGATTTGGCACTACTGCACCAAACATCGAATGCAAGATCGATGGGTTGCTATAATCAATCCAGCCATAAGAATCCTTGGCATAGGCGATTGCATGCATAGCACAATATTCCACTAGTAGATCAATAGTGGTAGCACATCCCAGGGATGTTGCAAATCGTTCAGTTAAGGCCTCAAGCTCTGCTTGTGCCATAGATCGGGTAGACATCTTGACTATATCAAAGACAGTAGTATTTTGCCCACCAATCTAGGCAGGGCTCATAACCTAAAGGAACGGGATATGGTGGCAAGTCCTAACATAGTGCTCTGGTGCGCAGTACCAGGGAAAGGATAATCACCAAGCGAAGAGACTCACTTGACTTGCAGAGTGCTTGGTGAAGGTATGGATGTAATCTCCTTGGAGATTAGATAGTGGGCAATAGAACAATATGAAAGAAGCGAAGATAAAAGCTTATTGTAACTGTAAATACATGAAACTATTTATACGTTTCAGGTACACATGGAAACTTCCTAATGCAGCATAGCAACATGGGGCATCAGGCTATGCAGGGCTGTGTGCCATGAGGCACTAGGCTGTGTTAGTTCAAAACTCAGTAAACACTGCCTTCCTATTGTTCTGCATTGCCATATTGCAAATACACTGCCTTGTATTTGAAATACAGTGCAATGCTGACAGATGCCATGCTCAAGGCTATGCTGCTGACTGAGCAGCTTACCAATCTGCTTTATAGCATGAGTCATACTCATTAGCCATGAGTGATGCAGAATGTCCATGACTGATCCTGTCAGTCTGGGTCAGTCTGAGTCAATCCGCTATCCGGTTAATCCAGTTCTGGACTGTATACCTTCGGACTGTCTCAATCTGGACATCCATACTTCTGGACTACAGTCCAGAGTACTGGAGTTTAGTCATTTCAACACCACTGACCTTGAGGATGATACAGACACACTAGTTGAAGCCATCTGACAGAAAAACTGTCAACTGGTCACCACCTTGAAGCACAAGGATTCTTTTGGCTTTCTGGTAAGTCAGAACCTGCATCTCATTAATACAATCCTACTACTATACCATTTCTAGCAACCACATAACCATACAATCACCAACTCAATGTACAAAAATCTACTCATTACCAAGCTGATAAACCACATGTGGTTCATGGACAAGGAGGTGGAGGGAGTAGGTACTAGCATAATGTACACAAGGGCTTCTGAAAATGGAATTTTTCAATGACCAAAAGTGGCTGCAATTCATTCATGTCTATATGGGGCTACCACTGGGCTATGAAACTACTGAGTACTATATATTTGACAGATTGGCATGTGGCTACATGAGACACAGCACAAAGCTGCACATCAACTGCTTGCTGGTACATGACCTGTGTAGAAACTGATAGGAAAAAAGCCTCTATATAGTACTACATAACAGGGGGTTATGCTATGAAACTACTGGGTCTATACATGCTATATAGCTCTATATAGAGCATATAGCAATGGTGCTTTTTCCAGATGTGAGACACTTGCATCCAAAAAGGAAACTAGCCCTGTTACCAAATGAGGCAGGAGTTTTTGTCAGTTGCATTCCCATGATTATGGGGAACCCACATCACAAAAGTTATGCAGACATGACATTGTATGACATTCAAGTATCATATGATATCAGCAATATCAGTTGCTATCATGTATGTCACCTTTCCAGAGACAATGGTATGCAATCCCATCTAATGTTATTACAGCAAAGAGTGGACATTTAGACATAGAAGATATGCCCAACATAAATTATTATTCACGCTATTGCAGATGAAGTAGAGATGTGGTTCTATTGCATGACAGTACACATACACATGAGTCATGATCTATAATCCTGACAAACCATGATATGATGCTATTGTGTAGACAAGAAATACGATACAATGATGTTGTGTGATGACTTCTTCCGATAGAGACTGTCCAATGAAAAAGTATCCATTTCAGTGATGTGGAGTGGCAACGAGGTGAGGGGCGAGTTGATTCCAGTGTGATCGAAACAAGACAAGTGTGAAGGTGAGACTGAGAACAAGGTTGAGCTGGAGTGCGAGTAGAGAGAAACATGGGCCAAGAAACGGATGATCAGCACCCAAACTTGCTGAGGATGGAATGGAGGAACATGAGGGCTGTACTAGTATATGAGGGTTAGCAAGTTCAGAACATTCAGCAACCAACAGAGGACGTTATCACCACATACTACTATTTTACTTCTTACACCTACCCTGACCCTTCTTGCCCATTTTGAGACCTTCGACCGAGGTTGCCGCTTCATTTTCAGTACCTGGGGCCATGGTTGCCATTGCCATTCCTTTTCCCTTTTGTTGCGAAGGCCATGCAGCCTTGGTTTTGTGTGCTTCAGTCAACTTGCCTTCCCCACCAGAGATTGTGACCACCTTGTGTTTCATCGATGGTGGTAAGCTTGTATCTGAACCTCATTGGTCAGTTGAGCCATGGTTTTCCTGCATCTCGGTATCTGACAACTCGCTGAGGTTGGAACCTGGTGTGCCTGAACTCTGACGATGAGCAGGGCTAACATTTTGTGGGTATTGAGGCATCTGGGTAGGTGTCCGTGGCACATTCGATGGTCCTGCAGTTGGCTCAGAGGGCACACGGGTGGACATGTGGGTTGGCTGGCTAGTAGTCACTGCTAGACCAGCTCGTGGAGAGGACAATGGAGGTGGTGTGGCTCGAGCAACCGATGTTTGTTGATCATCGTTCATGGCCCTGTTGCAGGACTTTGCTTGACCTGCTCGAACCCACGCTGTAGCCTGTGTGCACATAGCGGCCAGAAAATTATTGTCTTCATCATTGTCATCACCATTGTCATCTGATCTGTCTCCAGCCACATCTCGGACATTCGTGTCTTTAAATAGGAGTCTGCCAGATGCTGTCTGTGGGATGTACACCCTGAATAACAGGACTCACTTATTGTAGTGCTCAAACAGCGCTGTCTTCCATTCTTCATCTTGACACCCATCTATCATTCGTAGGATTGTGTAGTAGAAGGTACAGTAGCTGAATGAACCATCCTGTTGTGACCAACAGTTCTTTGCACTTATGCCAAACTGTGCCTGGGGACAATGTTGTGTGAGTAAGAGTGTTACTAGACATGTTGCATACGAGAACACAAGAGTATGCAATGTGCACTGCCTCTACCATCGTCATGTTGTGCAACACCACATTGCATTCACATGTACTGCGTGGATCCTCACCCAAACTTGTTGAAGGACCTGTGAAAATATAACACATGACCTAGAAACAGAATGTTTAGTAGATTTGTGATACACAAAAACCCATACAAGTATGCATGCGTTCAAGCAGATATCCATGAAAGTCCCTTGAGCATGTTGTCATGATTGAAATGTCTTCCGGAAGGGTCACCCTCCCAAAAGAACATTGGAAAAACCTTGGATGACATCTTGATCTTGCTGTTCATTAGCTGTTGACGACCACTAACAAAATGTGCTTTAGTTCAGGATAACACATAGCTGACAAGCTTACTTTGTGGGGTTCCTCTCATACTGTGCCAATGAACTGATTGGACAAAGAAATCATGCCAACACCGGATGATTGACACCCATGTTAGAGCACGAGCCATTCCCAGTGTAGACAGGTGGAACGAGTGCTGCCACTGCCAGGTTTGGAGCAGCGTAATGGCCGATTTTATCCTTGAGGCATGCTGTGTAATCTGCATGGGTTGTCGCAATTGTCTTGTTCATCTGCAACTCTGGTAAATCAATAAATCAGTGCATATATGCGCATATACATACCACTGATGCAACCTGACGAAGCTCCTGGTGTTTGGAAGTGTTGTTCATGAGTTTCTTGAGATGTGGTGCAATTCGAACAAGCAACTGGTATGCTTGTCTGTGACAATCAATGGTCTCTGGCCCTCTGTACATCCTGGTAAGATTCGTCAAGAAATTAGAGGAATGTCACTTACAGGTTCTCAAGGTACTTCTGCCTTGCTTCACACTCTATCTCCTCCTTGTTAAGGTCTCCTCTCTTGAATGCTTCTTCATCAGTGATATGCAGGATAGTGTCGAAGATCTTGCTAGCCTTGCAGAACATGTCAACACAGCATGTAGCAGCATGTGCTGCTTTCTTGTAGTCTGAGTCCTTGTCATTCTGATCCGATTTTGCCTGCTTCAACTTTGTTGTTGAGTCTGGCTTTGACTTTTTCAGGTCAGAATCAAGCACTACATCTGAATTGGATTTGCTCGGTTGCTTCTTCCTGGGAGATATTCATGTACTGAGATGAATGTAACCTAGTGTGCTTACTTTTTCCCTTTCTGTTTCTTCTGTCTCTTCTTCTCCTTCTGTAGTTTCTCTGTGTTGGAATCAGATGGCGATGAGTCTGAGGACTCTTCATTATCGGACATGAGTATATGGAAATGTGGCATGATGGTGGTAACTGAGATTAGAGTGTTGATCTGTGTTTGGTCACACTCATGCTATGTCCGGACTCCACTGCACCATTCACTTGCTGACACCATCATCACACTCTATACCAGAGCCATCTTGCTCAATATTCACAGTGAGTTTCTATATCCTAAAGGAGTTTCTATGCTAACCTTTCAGGTCTAGATAGCTAGATACCCTTCTATAGCCTAGATCTCGATGTATCACCACCAAAAATAATACAAATCATTTCTTGACAATCACCTTATTTGCCTGTCCAGTATGGATGACCTCTGTTGTGTCTGTGGGAAGGAGTTCAAAACTGACAAGGCGCTAAGTCACCATAAAGCACAGTGCCCCATCTGGCAGGCAAGAACTACCTACCTCTATTCAAAGCGCCATCATTGGAGGAAAAGGCACAAGACAACTCATGAACATCAAACCCTACCTCATCCTACAAGACATTCATCGCCTTCCTAGCACTCATCTGAGCCTGGCGATGTCATCCAGGATTTTCAAGCAGCACTTGGAGAGACAGATGTGAGTCTAATTCTACATTACAGTATTCTCATTATTTTTTCCTAATAGTTTGAGCCACCAATTTGGCCCAAGGGCACTGCTGAGCCATCTGGCAGTCATAATCTGGATGCTTGCCACTCAGACCACCCTACCAGTGCAAGCCCTGCTCCTATGACATCCAAGCATTCAGGATAACCAATCCGACTACCTGCATGCTTTAATGACTTCCACCATGGAGATTTAATTCTGGATCCTCCATCTGTGCCATCCCCAATGCAGTTGGAACCTGACCAACCTCAAAACCCCACCAGGGATGAGTACCAGACCGAGCCCAACAGTTTTGGGCTTTTTCGGGTTTATCCTAGATGACCGACACTTGATCCAGATGCAGATATGTCACTCCAGTCTCTTGTCAATGCCCCGACACTCAAGCAACACCTACCACATGTATTGACAAAAGTTGGAGGTCTAGTGCCAACAACCACCCTCACCACTGACAATCTATATTCCGCATTCAGCAGCCCAACTGCGGGTCTCCTTATGTGCTGGCAATATTCATGCTCGACTTCAAAGTCAATTGCAGAGCTAAACCATTTGTCAAACATTCTTGACAATCCTTTGGTTGATCTAGGCGAGTTCAGCAAGTTTGACCACAACACCAAGAGAGAACGAATTGAAAAATACCTGCAAGACAAGGGCAATCCGCTGCACATAGAACATGGCTGGATGAAGAGTGACATCTTTATCCCTCTCCCTAAAGAAGACGTTGAATATGAATCCAAGGATGACCCACAGATACCACACCTTCACGTGGAGGTCATACATCACTCAATTCTTGATGTTGTTCGTGCAGCATTGAAGGATGAGATCTCAGCTATGTACCATATGACTCCATTTGAGGAATATTGGAATAACGCAAATGGAGAAACAGAACGGGTGTATGGTGAGGTTTACTCGTCCCTGACAATGAAAGACATGTACGAAGAGGTCAATGCATTGCCATGAATGCCTGGGGACACCTATGACCACATTGTCATCCCACTCATGTTCTGGTCTAATGTTACACAACTGACAAATTTCAGTGATGCATCACTATGGCCACTCTACCTTTTCTTGGGCAACCAATCAAAGTACACATGTGGAAAGCCGACATCAAATGCTTGCCATCATATTGCGTACATTCCAAAGGTACATTTTCATGATCATTATGAGTAAGTGTTCATCTATTATCATCTAGCTACCAGACAATTTCCAAGATATCTACATGGAACTCTGTGGAGATACTGCAACTAGCAAAGTGATCACTCACTGCAAGCATGAGCTCATGCATAGGGTGATGGACCTTCTATTCGATGAGGAGTTTGAGAAAGCATATAAGGATGGACTTTTGGTCGCCGGTATTGATGAAATTATTCGGCGCTTCTTTCTGTGATACTATTCGCATGGAGCTGATTATCCTGAAAAGCACACAAATTGATTATGTTGTGTTTGGCTGAAACTAAAGTATCATTGACAAAACCTACAGAATTCTTCTTGCTTGTATCAAGTTCTTGGGAAAGTTTCCATGTCCTCAATGTCTAGTCGAAAAGAAAGATATTTTAGAGATGGGGTTAGAATCCGACATGATCACTTGAAGAACAAAACACCACAAGAACAACCAGAGCTATTGTCATCAAATCAACAAGGCATGCCAGTCCATATTCCAATGCAGTAAGAGGATCAACAGCGAAGCTGTTGCCAAGTATATGGACTCTAAGTCACTTGTCCCAATCCATGTAATTTTCCTGTCAAATCTCCCTCAGTACTACTGATATTGTCCATTAGAACACCTTCAGAAAGTTCAAAATCAATTTTTTTCAACTCTTTCTCATTGATCTTTTACACGAGTTTGAGCTCGGCATGTGGAAGGCAATTTTCACGCACATGCTGCGTGTCCTGCATGCAGCAGGAGGGACTGCCATCCAAGAGCTAAACTGGAGGTAAGTTGAACTTGGACACATTTTTTCCAATCTGCTTGACGATTTATCCAGGTATAGACAAGTTCCAACATTTGGATGTGGCACGATCAGAAGATTCCACAAGAATGTGTCATCCATGACGAGGCTGACAGCACATGATTTCAAAGATCTGTTACAGGCATGTAAAATGATTTTGCACAGACAACTGACTGACAAAGTTCTAGTGTGCTATACCAACATTTGAGGGCCTTCTATCAGAGCCACACAATAAGGTTGTCCTCAACCTGCTCTTCAACCTGGCAACCTGGCATGCATTCACAAAATTGCGACTTCACACCAACACGACTCTCTCCTTCTTTGACACTACCACAATATCACTCAGCCATCTCGGTGAAGAAGTTCATGGCAACGATGTGCTCACATTATTATACTTCAGAATTGCCTAATGAATATGCTGCCTGAGGATGATGTAAAGCTGTGCTTGCTCAAAAGCAGTCAAAACCATTGTTGGCTAAGCATTCAACTGGTCTGAAGCACAAGACATTGAATCTGTCGACATACAAGTACCATGCTCTCGCAGACTACCCTGACACTATTCGACAATTTGGAACAACAGACAACTATTCAACCCAGACTGTAAGTGTTTTGTCCTCTATGTTATTCTTTGCACTAATAAGTGGGATTGCAGGGGGAGCTTGAACATGGAAGCTTGAAACGATGCTTTCCATGTTCAGGGAAGAAGAAAACAATGATGGTTACGAGTATGGCCAAACAAGAGGCCATAGAATGCTTTATTTGCAAGGTGAACACCACACATGAAGTACTTTGGTTACAGTGGCAGATGGAACAAGTCAATGTGCCAAACGACCTCGAACATCTCCCTCAGATCATTATCACATGGCTGCCACAACCAGGTTCTCACATGACCTCACTGAATGGTTAGAGAAGCAAGGTGAAGATTCCACAACCAAGGTGACCCCCAGCATCCTAATGATTCCTCCCATTTTCTGACGATTCTAAAGAACTATATTCCTCAACTGAAAGACCACTTATTGGCTTGTCTGTGCGGCCTTGCATACAATGGAGATGAATACGAGTTCACTGATGATGATCATGACTGTATTATTCTTTGAGACAACAAGGTATACAACCACAGCATATTATGAGTAAACTACACTACATACAACCTTCAGCAAGAGCAAGACACAATAAACCCACGCACTCATGCCAACATCATGGTTCTCTCACAGGAAGACGAACGGACACATCCATACTGGTACGCCCGAGTCATCCAAATTTTCCATGTGATGGTTGAACACCGAGAGAACCAAAATTTACCATTCTCATGTCCGACACGAATGGACATTCTGTTCATTCAATGGTTCCAGTGTGACTTGAATTGTCCTGCCAGATGGGATGTGAAGCGGCTTCACCGTGTCCAGTTTTTCAAAAAAGATCGTCTTGCCGATGCGTTTGGATTCATAGATCCCGACTCGGTCATTCGTGGCGTTCACCTTATTCCCGCCTCCGCCTATGGCATAACTGATGAATATCTCAGACCTTCATTTGCTCATCTTGAGAGGAATGACGACTTGCACTGTGACTAGAAGTACTTTTATGTGAACATGTATGTGGTTCATCCTCTCATTTGGACATGACTCACAAAGTCTGCAAGGTTTGTCAACAGGGATATGTTTATGCAATTCCAGGGTGGAGGCATTGAGCACAAAGCCACCCGAGGATGGAACGGGTTTCTTCAGCAGGAAGGGCGAGAGGTACAACAAAGCTTGGCTTCAGATAAAGATGCAGGTGGACAAGCTGATGCGGGGACGGATGATGACAATGATGGTGACCAAGAAAACAATGAGGTGGACAGCAGAGAGTTGGACAGTGAACGTGAGGTTGACCGAGTCGAGGCCGACAAAGGGGAGGAGCTGGAAGACGATGTTTGGGTGCAAGAGGGGTATGGGCCTTTCTGATAATGCTGATATTGGTATTTCTTGGATTGTCAGATTGATGGATTCTCTATCGGTTATTCTGAAAACATGACATACATTGTATCATTTCATTGAGAGGTAGACAATCGTCGAGTGGGAGGTCAGCGCTGCCAACATTGCACGCGAGTGACATGCTCAATGTGTGACAAACGTGACAGTCCCTATCAGGCAATTTCGGAATTCAGCAACTTTTGTGATGCAGAAACCTTGTCAAGCAAGGTGACTCAAAGCTTTCTCTTGGCTTTTAGGTGCACCCTGGCCATATGGCCTCACTTGGCTGGGGATGCTGGCTCATCCTTGGCCATGCTTTTTGTCTAGTATTCAAGGTGCAGAGGCCATCATACTTCCTCCTAGAAGTTCACTCTCAAGACTGGCACATTACTAGCGAAATCCACCAATGGCAGGGTAGTTATCAGCCTGTATTTCTGATCAGCTTTTACAGAGTTCCAATACTTGGCCGACGGTCTTACTCGCATCAATGAGTTGGCTGCACAAGGATGAGCATTCTGACTTTCTCTACCACAAATGCCAGATAACACCCCTCAGTCACACAAGCCTAAATCAAACAAGAAAAGGGAGGCCAGATATGAACAGCAGATGCAGTATGACCTCTCCTACGACTTTAGAGACCTCTCGCAAATGCCCCCAACCCTCAACCAGACCATGCAAGACGAAACAGGTCTGTTGCCCTTTCCTGGTCTCCACTTGTCCTCATCCCCTGTAGATTTCCCCCCCACCCACATATGAGACAGCTACTGTAGTCTCTACCCTCATCTCTGAGAACTATGTCCACCAGGGTGGCCCAGGGTGTCCCTTCCCACCCCAGTCTCATCTCTCCCATGCTAACTATGGCTTCCCTTTCCGCATCCATACACAGCCATCCAGCTAGATTGGACAGAAGCAATACTTTCTCCATCAACCCTGCCTCTCTTTCCTTGTTGCAATGCCATCCAGAAGAGGACGGATCCAGCACTGAGCTCCTTGATCTAGAGCCATCCGAGCATTGGGAACTCGACCGTCAGCTGGGCATCCCCTTGGACAAATGCATGAAGAGACATCAGCTGAGAACAGAAATGACTGCACTTCCGGGTCCTCTCATTCCACATAGAACATGACTGGCAAGTCAGCCCACATTCTCTCATGATCTAGGCTCACAGGCCCATTTCTTGGCATCACAGCTATCTTTCCACATCCCTGGGCACAATCAGTACGAGGTCGATCAGAATCAGGACAACTCGGACTTGTCTACACTGCCTATCCTGAAACATCAGCAGATGCCAAGCATCCCCAGTTCTCCTTCACAATTCTTTCATGGCCATGGCCATACGCATTCACACTCACCTCAACCCTCTTCGTCCATTGTGTCGTTGCTCCGCAATCCCGGTCCGTGCTTCAAGAGTATGACATCACTCAACATTTTGCCATCGCACCACAGCACACACCATCGTACACACACGAAACTGTTCCACCGCAAGACAAAGGAGTGTGTATCAAGTGAGCCTCTGGAGGATTAGAAGGTGCTTGAGCATACGAGCTTGGGGAGTTGAATGCGGATGATTCTGTTTCGTCATGAACACCCGTTTCAACACCTCAGAATAAACCAGGGTGGCTGCCAAAGTTGACCACCCCAGATGTATTTGTAATGCCATCAAAAAAGTCACAATCAAATCGCTCGTGCATGACTAACATGGTGAAGCTTCCACAAACAGGTGGCACAAAGGGTGGATCACCACTTTTTGTTGCCCGACACATCCATCACCACACAACCTTTAGCTCTTCTACCATCTCCCTCTCTTAGAACACAATCGCTGTCGAGGACATCCCCACTGCACTTCAGGCACTTATGAACCGAGAGGTGGCTTTGGAACCTCCCTGCATGGTTGGAATGAAGGGATATGAGACTTTCAGAACTCCCCAAGTCTCATCTCTGGCACCTTCAGCACCAGCTTACAAATACAATCCCAACCTTCCTATTGTTCCCAACCCTGGGCCAGGTTTTCTCTCCACCCATTCCGCTACGAAGCATATCGTCCATCGGCCCGATGGGCAGGACGAGAACTACTGTCTTGCACGTGGCAGATCCCTTTTGAGGGACATGTGCATGCAGATTTCCAGGGATATGTGCATGAGAAGCACACCTACTGTAACGCGAGGTGCACCCGAGGAGACGAGGTGTACTCAAGAGAGTGTCCGACTAAACTCAAGAGAGGCGGACGCTCACGAAGAGGTACCACAGCGTCTCTCCTAGCGAGCTTAGTGCGAACTGAAGGCAGAGGACAGAGGACGAGGACAAGGGAGCACACTGATCTCGAGAATCGCTCGAGAGTACGGAATGAGTACGATGAAGATGATTACCAAGAGACAAGGGACTTAGGACAGAGAGCTTCGAGGTTCAAGGATGAAGGACGTTAGCTAGGACTGAGGATAATGTCAAAGAGCTCAGAGGACTCGAGAATCGCTCGAGGACAAAGAAGGTCTAGCACCAGGTGCGTAGATTCAGAGTGAGGAATTATAATACAAGCGATCTGGTATATAAGTGTTCTAGTCGTCGGAGAATGGAACACTGTGGAATGTGATGGAATAAGGGGGGACATCGCCGTCGTGAGAGAGACAGCTGTGGAGCTAATTGTCCAATGAGAGAACAAAGATAAGGCAAGATAAAAGAAGAAACTGTAAAGTCGAGTCATCCACCTTGGAAAGGAAATGACAACACAAGGAAGTCATTGGAAGGGGAAAGGCGAGGAGACGAGACGACAGTTCGAGATACTACTCAGGGAAAGAAGTAAGCCTGAGAGATAAAGGTAAGAGTTATCACCCGAAGGGAACGTTGATAGCCTCAAGAGAAAGTTGTGATTGACAACGAGAAGAAGAAGGACTAAAGAGAACGATGAGAGAAGGGTTCACAAGAGAAAGAAGAAGAAAAGAATCGTAACACCTACATACAGCGCTATATTCCCGTCTGGACTTCCCACACCATTACTAAACATGACCCAAAGCCTTCCTCCTCCAACTACCCAACCATCTCCTTGGTGACACTATCCTGGGAGCCTGCTTCCAGCGACTCCTCCTGTCTCTCTGTCATTGACATGGATTCTCAACAAGGGCATGGCCCAGTCCCGGTCTGTCCAAAGGCCATTATTGTCTCCACTGCACCCTTGACACCTCATATCCCTGAGGGATTGCTTATTGATCTTGAGGATGAGAGCCTCGACACACCCTCTCAACCTGCTCCAAACCCTATCACACTACTTTGCATGGATTTCCTTGGTCTTGATGATGATAGCTTTGACGACAATGCAAGCGATAGTGGAACCATTAGCCCACTGTTACGATTCTTTTCTTTCTTCCTCTTCACGTACAATCTTCTCATCGCACTTCCCAGTTCTTTCTTCTTTCGTCGTCGTACATTACGACTCTCTTTCTTGAGGCTATCGACAATTTCTTCAGGCGATAACTCGGACCATTAATCCTCAGACTTATTCCTTCTTCTGAGCGATATCCCAGACTGACGTCTCGTCCTCTCACCTTTCCTCTTCCAATGACTTCCTCGTGTT
>JBBPUG010000626.1:0-18385 GCA_038094535.1 Tubosaeta aff. alveolata | reverse complement strand
GTTGTGGTGGGAGCGCGGTAGCCGCCCCGTCATCGTCGCCGTGGGGGTTTGCGGGGGTACGGGGGTATACACCCATTTGCCGCTTCATAGCGGGTGGTCGGTGGTGCGCCATCCTTGCCTTACCACTTGGATGCGCGTTTGCGGCGCTCCCATCGTCCTCGTCCTCGTCGCCGTGGTGCCGTGGCTCCCTCACTATCCACGCCGTTGGGGTTGCGGTTGGCGGGAAGCCGCCGCCGTAGTGTAGGGGGTAGCACCCCTCTTGCCGTCCTGGTGGGTGGTGGGCGCACGCCCGCGCTTCGTCGCCCTTGCCGCTGCCGTTTCCGTGACGGTAGTGGTGGTGGTGGTGTCAGCGCGTAATTGCGCCCTCGCTGTCTGGCTATGGTGGGCTCGCGGTTGCACGACCTCGTCACCCTTGCCGCTGCCGTCTTCGTCACGGTAGTGGTGGGCGTATTGTGCGCCGCCCCCGCTGGCATGGCGTCGCGCGCCCCTTCGCCCTCTCGTTGTCGTCGCGGTGGAGTGGTGGTGCAGGCTGTTGCGCAGTCCTCGCCCTCCGAGTCGTCGCGTGGTGGCGACAGGCAGATCGCTTGCCTCCCGCCTGTAGTCGCCAAGGTGGTAGGCATGTCGTTTCGCCACTACGCCGTCGTCCTCGGCGCTGTGGTGGTGAGTGCGCCATTGCGTGCCCAAGCCTTCGCCGTCGTCGTCGTCGTCGTCGTAGTAGTAGTAGTAGTAGTAATGGCGGTGGTGGCACATGCGCGTCATCTTGGACTGCGCTGCGGGTGCGTGGTGAAGGAAGGCAGGGGAGGTGGCTGAGTGAGAGGATACGAAAGCGCGGAGCGCTTCCCGACCCCGAACAGCAGAGGGCTGGGCGTGAGCCGCGAGGGTGGGTGGGAACACCTCGCAGAACGCTCGGCCCATGAGCTGATGTGCTCGGGATCCCAGGGAGAGATGGCTGCGAGACGCCGAAAATGTGGTTTGAGGCCTGGGAGTGGTGGGTGGGTGCGATGAAGAGCAGCGAAGACCGAGCCAGGCAAGACGAGCATGGCGCGGCGCGAGACAACATGGCGCCGGCGAACGCCGCTTCGCCTGCGCTTGTCCGAAGACTTGAGTGTTCGTTCCTCGCGCGCCGTAGACTCTCACTTTCCGTACCCTCGCCCTCTTGAATCCGGTCGAAGATTCCTAATCGGAAACAACCGACGGAAATTGCCGACAGAGTTGGCCAACAAATCATAAACCTGTCCCCTTCGGGTCCAGGAATATGGCCGCAGGAACCAGGGAAGAGCAAGGTTTGTACCTAACAAAAAGCTTGTAGTATCATTCTAAATAACCAAGAATTTATATATCAACGTTGACCATGACTGCGTATTTAAGCATTTAGGGCACACGATGTCATAAGGTTATGTCAACCGTTGTAAGTAGTAAAGGTGTTATTCCTGTGAATGGGGCTCAGAACGAACTCATTTCCATACAGATTGCGACTCACGTCTGGGCAAATCCGACGCGGTTCTTGTCTGCGTCAAATACCTGCCGAATCCGATCAACGATACATGCTGTCTGCAGACGATACTACACTCACCGTATAATATCTTTCCATGAACCCTTGCCCCAGGACGAAATCCAACCCTGATTGGCTGAAATTTCCCATGTTTCCGACTATACCATACTGTTTCCCGGCAACCCCGCCCAATGGTATGTTCTGGTATGTTGGGACGAGCTGCGCGGCTACGTCCAGAATGAACATTCGGTCCGCAATCAAAAAGCGGAGGGGCTGCATTTCCGAAATGGCCGTTGGTGGGATTTCAAGGAGCCCAGCGACGTTATCCAGCCTCGATCCTGGGATTGCAGCCATGTACTTCTCGAAAAAGTCGTCCGCCAAGAGGACCACTCATGGCCGTAGAATTTGCATTGGAAAGATGAACCAAGTTAGAGCAGAGAGAAAAGACATACTTTTAGTACCAGTATCGACGATCCCAGCAGTGGACGTGGGGATGACGGTGTGTTTGCCGTACGTAACTGAAGTAATGTTGATGCCCCAGTATTGGTTGGATGGGTATGTTTTCGTTACGTCGGTATACGTCAATTCCCCGCCATACTACACAGGGAACTCGCCATGAGACCATGCGATAGCAATACTTGATATGATACATACCAAACAGTTGTCGGCACCTCCGTAGGTCAATGCACCATCTATATATTTGAGTCTCGACTGAAACGAAGATAATGATGGACACTTACTTGAGTTTCTGGTTTCCTCTGCAGGTGCAAAGTAAACACCTAATACTTGTTGCTCTATAAGTTTTTGCGATACCAGGTTGTTCATTACTGTAGGAATCGTTGCATTCACATCGTTTGCGAGCGTGCCCTGTGTGACGTCAACCGACCCAAGGCCGAGAATACCATCAACAACATCAAGACCAGAAGATTGAAGTGCATCCCCGATCGATTGATTGGTAATAACGAGATTTGGCGCAAGAGTCACCTGGTCGAGATCTATTTCTTGTAAGTCGTCACGTAGAAATAAGGTGATGTAAATCTCACATTCGGACCCAGAAAAGTACCCACTCACATACGTTTCATTTACGGGTTGCCCTGTGGGGATACTCGTGGATGTCCGGCGGTATGGAGTGTTGGTCCTGCGAGAATGTATGTGAGATTTGCATGATTTGGCAGGACGTCCATGCTTACCCGCAGAATGTGTTGGAGGACCCAGTATCAACCAGAAGGTGATAATAGGTTGGGGGGTTGCCGATACCGACCTCTGTTGTGTAGAAGGAGAAATTAAAGCCGCTGGCAGGGATAGTAGTCGGTGTATGGGACCGGAACAAAGCAGCACGAGCACGGTCTGCTGCAGCAACACCCTTGAGGTAGGGACCAGGATGTTGAGGTTTCGTAAGCGGAACGGTAATAATCCCTGACGCAGAGGGGGATGTCGCGAGAAGGACAAGGGAGAGGGCAGAGAGCCACTTCATGCTGTACTTGGGGGTGCTTGAGAGGTACGTCGTTCATTGGGTCATTTATAGGATACGGCCATCACTGTGAGAGTAGCTACGAGGTACCCCATGGAAATCTCAGCTGCGGTCGATGAGGGGGTCCTTACCGATAAGTTTTGACTCCATAATAGATGCCAAGCACCGCAGAGTGAGATATCTTGGGACGGGTCGTTCCTGTACAACGCCGTTTATAACTGGCAAGAGAGAACTCATCTTGCACTGGAAATAGTTCCCGGTAGAAACCTAGTCAGAAGACACGTGTAGATGGTGTTACTGAGAACTTGGTTGGATTGAAACAGTGGAGTAGGGGAGACTGGGACAGACCCTGGGAGGCTAGCAGGGAAACCCGGAAGGCGTGCGGGTGGAAGGACACACTCTATCTACGACAGCCGACGCTACGACCTACTATGCACGGACTCCCGACACCGCACACGCTCTCCTCCGCCTAACCCAGCCTCACTGCCACAACAGCTTTGGCGAAGGACCTTGGCGCGCGTCAGATCAAAGCCTGTCCAAAACAATTATTGCTTGGTCGCGCAGTGATGGTTACATCCCAGCCGGGCTCAGATCACAAATGCTCATCGCGACCTGCCCAGCCAACTCGACGGCGGTAAACCAATTCGAATCTAAGTGATCGCACCCGTCATCCCACTACCCACAAGCCAAGTCTCTAGGTATTCACCTGACATTGCCTGCCTCAGGGATGCCGTAGAGCTACCCTAGACTGTCGAAAGATTTGACGGACCAATTGCGACCCATATTTCATGGACAGCCACTCAAACTGGTGAGTTCGTCAGAAGTTGGTTGTCACGCTGGTTTGTCAGTACTTCAGCTTCAATTGAGTACTCAGCTGTCATTCCGATCGGCTAGCAGTGGTTCTGTAACACATGAGTCACTTCGTCACTAATGGTGCTGAGTCTTTGTGACTGATATAGTTGCTGTGCTGGAGCCATATGCTCACACCAGCGGCATGCATGTCGACCGTGTCGTTGACTGCCCTGTGGATGTAAAGCTACATCTAAAACCAAAGTGAGATGAGGCAATGCAAGACGTTTCACCGCAGACCTCGCACAAGTAGGAGCGTGACGGGGCATGTATCACCTTTCGCTCCTACCGACACATGGCTGACGGGTAATGAAGGATACCCATGTTCCTCGCGCAGGGCGGGATCTCATCAAGAAGACACCAATCTGACAAGATATGAGTCACCATGGCTTTAGTTCCTACTAGAAGTACAAGCTCAGCATGCCTTTATTCGAGACGAGTCCTCCAAGGGGCGTTGGGATGCAGCACTTACAAGGTCTCTCTTCACGTTCATGTTGGAGGTCTTTCAATTGGGCGAGATCTCGGACCAAGGGCGATAAGAATTCTGTTAAACGGCTTTGTTTATAGTTGTTAGGAGTGAAAGGCCCCCAAACAACCACCTAATAACAAGTTCTTTCTAAAATTTGGAGGTATAATGAGTTCCTGTCTGCCATGATGACACTTGCACCACTTCCAATCTATCCTTCCACACGGGCGAGAAAGGGCTTTTCAGCGTTGCAACTAGCACAGTTCCATACCAACCTCGCCAATGCACTTGCACACATTATTGAACTTCCACCAGGAAAACGGGATACCCCCTCCACCCGTGCTTTTGTCTCCACCTACGCCAGTGACGGTGCAAGGCAGGTCCTGGAAACCCTCATCTGGGAAGACGCGAGTCCTGTAAAGCACGACGATCGTTTGTGTCAGCTCGTCCTTCTCCTCGCTGAGAAGATCGCATCCACTGCTCCGGGTCTGGACCTCAAAACGATTCTTGACCTCTGCGTCGCCTGTCCATCCAGGATCACACGCTTGAGGGCGATCTTGTGTGGCGCCCTCCATGGGACACCAGACCTGCCAGCCGCATTCGCCTCGCACGTTGTCCCCGCGTTCACAACCATGTTGTCCCCATCTCAATCTGCGGGACTCTACGGTCTCAGAAAGACGGTGCGCTGCCTGACAAGCCTCCTCCGCCCTAGCCCACCGTCGCTCGTCCGTTCGTTTGCGCACAGCAGGGACTTCATCCTTGCGCTCGCGCGCGCATACGACGACGGTCTCACTACCATATCCCGCGCCTACGGCGGCATGCGCACGGACGCAGCGCGCGAACTCGATCACTGGGAGCACCTATGGCTCAACACCAAGGTGGACATGATCGACGTGTTCCACCTCATCGTGACGACGATGATGCACGATATCTCCTTGGCGTCTGGGACGCAGCTCGCTGCAGAGGCGGATCGGACGTTTGGCATCGTGTTCGCGTTGGTGGACATGGTGCCACAGTCTGCGGTCGCAGGGCCCGCGGAGGCTGTCCCGTTCCTCGATCGGTCGCTCGTAGCAGACTACCAGTATGCGTACGATCTGAGCAAGACCCTGTCTTCCGCCTTGCGCCATGCATCGCGCGAGGACGCGCGGATGCAACGTCTCGAAGTTGTACTACGTTCCTTGGATACCACACCGTCGGGCACAGACGCCAGAGATCCGGGTGCACTCAGGCCCATTCTTCACTCGCGTGGCTCCGCTCACAAGGTCATCCGGCCCGCCGCTACGGACAAGGGAAAGGCGAAAGCGACGGCTCCCGAACCCACTCCGCCACACGACGACCTCGACGTCCAAGTGACGCAGGTGCTAGATGTACTTCCGGACCACTCCCCCGAATACATTCGCAAACTGCTTACGCATCCTTCTTTCCCGTTTTGTGGCAGCGCGGAAAATGTGATTGATGCGCTTTTGACTGGAACCGCTCCCGAGGAAACTGCACTTGTGGATACCCTGACAGGTTCCTTTGTCGTTCCCAAGGAAGAAGCACCTATAGAGAGGAGGAATATATTCGACGAGGACCTCATGGATCTCAGTCGTATGCACGTCGGAAAGAAAACGTAGGGCAATTTGCGGTGCTCCTGCCATTAATGCTAACTCTTGCATACAGTCAAGACATAGTGTCGTTGACCAGAGACAGCGCCGAGACTCAACGAATGAAGGCGGATATACTTCGGCTTGCTGAAGCAATGTCCAATGATTCTGATGAAGAAGAGAGCGGAACCAGAGGACTTGACGTGATGGATCTAGACGACGACTTCGACGAAGCTGGTGCAGGCGCCGTCAGGGTTCAGGGCGACGGGGAGGACAGTGGTGACGAAGAGGTCGATGAAGAGCGGCTTGACTCCAAGCCAGAAACAATATTAGAACTGGCTTACCTTCGAGATTCCAAGCTGTTTGATCGAGATGCGCAGACACGAAGGAGTAAATCGCGGGCCGATCTAAAGGAACAAACAGGTAACGATCATGCTACGAAGTCTGGCGTGGAGTTATAACAAGTAATTTTCAGGGTGGACAGATGAGCAGATCGAGGGGTGGAAAATCATGTTAGAGAGAAATGTGGGTGATTCGCTGTCCGCACGCGATCCTATTTACACGTCACTGCACCAGCCCAAGAAAGACCACATACTGCAAAAGCATGAATTTTCAGGTAATAGAACACTGGATACATCAATCGCTGGAGGGACGAAAGGTGAGCCCCCTGGAGGACAACGTGGTAGGGGAAGAGGGAGGGCCAGCGGGAGCAGGGGTAGGGGACAGGGACGAGGGCACGGGCGGGGGCGTGGTGAGGGCGGGGGAAGCGGTCGGGGAGAAAAGAACGATGAAATTTTACGTGAGCGAGCATTCAAAGAAAAGCATAAATCTAGCTACCGGAAGAGAGGCCACGACAAGAAGATGATCAAGACAGGTGCTGGTCCATCAGCATAGAGTACAGAATAACCGTCAGTTTTGGAGATGTGGGATAGCCAAGCAATGCGCTTATAAGGGGAATATCTTCCGCAGCCTTGGGTCAAAAGTCATCTCAACAGCGTCATTTACCAGCTTCATGTCTGATGTCTCGTCAGAGATACAAAGGGATACAGGGCACCACAAGTTACCGAGTTCCCTGGCCGAGTCCAGGTTGAGAGCGTGCAGACACTTGATTGTTGATTCATCGAGTACTTTGCCGATGATCTCGACGAATGTCCCTTGTAATTGACCAACATGCTGAGCGAACCTCAAACGACGAATTAATTGCAAAGACGGATAATGCGTACTTCCTGCGTTATCCTTATCTTGACCCGCCCTCCATCGCATGCCTCGACAAGTACTTCATTGGGGTGCCGCTTGGGGTCCAACCGCAGTGAGCAAACTCGAAGACGGTCGAGTTACATGTCACTCACGCTCATCACCCTGCAAGGTAGTCGGACTATGCGTTCGATAAACTGCGCAAGGTGAGCAGCATTGACCCTGGGCGACAGGTCTGACATAATTGAACGCGCTCCGTGGACAGTAAGAAACAGTTTCCTGATCACGCACCAATGACGTCAAACGCAACGCTTGTTGGGCTAGTCTCGTTTAAATACTACAAACTACAAAATTATTGCGTATAATGATGAAACTCTGAAGGAGGACAAAGACGAGGGAGCGGGGAAGCAATGGAAGAGAAATGAAGCTTGGCATTCAGAGTACAATACACTTATGAGGGGAACATTTTCTGGAACCTCGAGTCAAAGGTCAACTCGACAACGTCATTGACCAACTTCATGTCTGATATCTGGTGAGAGACGTAGAACGACGCAGAGCACGACAGCCTACCAAGCTCCTTGTCCGAGTCCAGGCTGAGACTCATTAAAAACTTGATGGTCGATTCATCGACAACGCTTCCAATGATTTCCACATAGGTCCCCGCAAGTTGTTCGTGCTGAACGATTCCCGGACCGTGAGTTCATTGCAGTGACAAAAAGACAAATCAAACGCACCTCCTTTATCTGTACCTCCACCTGTGCTCCATCGCACGCTTCGACGAGCGCGCCAGTGGGTTGTCGCTTAGGCCCCAGCGTGAGCAACCTTGGAAGACTGACAATTACACACAACTCACGCTAAGTACCTTGCATGGCAGTCGAACGGTGCGTCCAGCAAAAGCCGAGAGATGTGCAGCGTTGACTCTAGGAGATATAAGATCTTGCATGGTGGGAGGTGCTAAGGACGGACGCGTTAACGCGTCGCATTTGTTTGCTCCCATTTGGCCATCTCAACTAGTAACATTGGACTACAGCACTGGCGGCTTTACAGGCATGGGGTAGTCTACCCGATCGTCAGAGGCGTAGACAGCATACGCTCACCAAAACCTCACGGTCGGTGACCCCTGGATAAGTCCGTGACTAGGTAAAATCGGAGGTTCATGACCGTAGGGCGTAGCGGATTCGTACATTCAAGACCAATATTGATATGATCAAGCGCCTGCTTGTTTGGCCAGAATTGATCTATCAAGGCGATCTTTCTCCACCATCGATATCACATCCATCTGAAGCGGATTCAATCAGGAATTCATCTGACAGGCTGACGTTGTTGACCGGTCTCAGAGACAAAGTATGGGGCGATCCAGACGTGCTCAAGGAGCCGCGCAGCTGGACAGATCTCAGGACAAAGAAAACTTACGAAGTCGAATATCTTGATTTCGTAGAGCACCTCACGGCAGTCCAGGTGGTTTCTCCGACCGCCGACCATGCGCAATTCCTTGTGCGTGATGAATACCGTCATGCCGTAGGAGTGTTCGAGAAAAATGATCTATATAATAATGGTGCTTGCATCATGGGGCAGCCGGGATTTGGCTATGATCGAGTGTAGCGTGATCTTGCATAGGGAAGTCATGTTTCATCGCATACGGTCTCATCGAACGGCTACGCAAGAAGCAACCCGTTGCAGTCCGGGTTCTAGTAGAGAGCTCTGATGAATGTTATGAGCAGATTCAAGCTTTACTCTGGTTATAATCAGGAGTCTCTACGATTCCATAAAGGCATTTGGGCATTCTCCGACTCGAACGAAGGCGTTATCATTCCGGTGTTTGCGTTGCGCAAGACACTTGATGTTCATATCTCCCAGACAACTTCACCCGAGCGCGATCGCTGGAAGGAATGGACCAAACAAAGAGACATCATGCGCTACATCATGAGTCCGTGGGCTGTTAATAATCCACGCGACGTCTGGTGAGCTCCCAGGATGGGATAAAGAGATCTATGACAGATTTATCGCGGACCAGGTCTTGCCAGAACACGGGTTGCTGTACAGCACAATCCGCAACAGGGGTTGAATGAAGATCAAGTGCCGGAAACATGAGGTGTGGCCTATTTCAAGGAGACGTAGGCGCACATACCACAGCTTGTCCGTTATTCTCTTGAACGTCCATGTCGTCCGCAAAGAATGGTATGTGCCGAGGAGAAACTGTTATAATCGCGCTAATTGTAGAACAAGACATTGAGGTTGACGCAGGGGAAGTGCGGGGATTGACCTTTACGACGAATGGGGAGTATCTTGTCAGTGGTGGCTGCAATGGCGTTCAAGTGCAGCGCGTGAAGGACGGTGAACAGGCAGGGCTGATGAAAATGAAGGCTACTTACTGTGTCGCTGCCTCCAACGATGGCCAATTCATCGGAGCGGGGTCGTTCTATGGCGAAGTGTCTGTTTGGAATGCGAGCGACTACAGACAAGTTTTTGCGCACAAGTTTTCTAGTGAACCGACCATTTATGACGTCGATTTCTCGCCGGACTCGTCTTGTCTTGTCTCCGCTGACGGGGGGAGTTACACAGCTACAGTTTGGGACATTCGTCTCAAAAAACAACGCACTACACTCGTCCATGGTGGGCCAGTCCTCGCAGCCAGATACTCTCCTCAAGGCGACCGAATTGCATCGGCCAGTCAAGACTCTGTCCGAGTTTGGGACACCGACAATGGGCGCTTGCTAGTCGACGTCAAAGAAGAGGTCAATCCATGGCGTGGTCTACTCTGGTTCAACGACTGCCTCTTCCTCATGGCCAAGGACAACATCAAGCAAATCGCTCTTGACTTAACCATCTCGCAGTGGTCCGTTTCTCGAGCCAGCTGCTATGAAGCGTGCATTGCGCTGTCGCAGCACGCGAAGTTCGTAGCATACTCTACCAAGGAGAATATCACCTTCTGGGACCCCGTGACCCACAAACAACTCGGTGTCATTGCTCAGAGCACTAAAGGACCGATTGCATTTTCTCCAGATGACCGGCTCCTTGCAATCGTAGAATCGGAACGGAAAATTATCATCAAACGTTTTGCCTTTGTCAACGTACGTCTCCGCATGAACAAGCTTTCTGTTTCTCACCTCCTTCGTACACAAGGACCCGGATATTTGTATTGACAACACTGTCCTCGATGCGTGGAAAGATAATCGATTCACCGATGCGGAAGCACTGCTGACCGCAGTAATTCCGACGTCCAAGCAAGTAACCCATCATGTTCTCGCTACTCGGGCTCTTGTCCGGGCGCGCTTGCCACAGTGGGAGGCAGCACTTTCTGATGCCAAGGAGGTGCGTGCTGTTCTCCTTTGCATACATGTTGATACCATCTTACACCCAGTCCATTAAAATCCGGCCATCCATCATTGGCTACATTGCGAAGTGTGTGGTCCTTGTCGGAATGGGGAAGGTGCTCGAGGGATGTCGCGTGTGTGATATTGCATTCCAGCACCATTCGGATCATGCTTCCCTTCTCCTTCTCATCAAGGTAGGTGTTCTATTCTGTGATACCTGTTTTTGTTCAGTTACTTTGTTGTCTTAGTTGTTTTGTTCATGGCTGGGGAATGTGAGGATGCCATGTCACGTATTGCCGATCTTATCAGTACTGTGGACTTGAATTCGACGCTATATATAGTCCAGGTGCGTGAACGATCCGCCATGCTTCAACATTTCATTGATATTCCCGTAGGCATACATGCACCTTCTCCGCGGCAATTTGTATACGAGGAGCGGTGAATACGACTGTGCGATCCAGTCATTCAAAGATGCGCGAGTCAAACTCCGTAACTGCACTCGTCCACCGCCAGCGATAGTCTTCTTAGTTTGTTTCTCGCCGTCTTGTATATTGAAGTTAATCCTCACCTCTCACAGGTTTCGGGGTGGAAATTCGATGGTCTTGAAATCACGATTCAACAGCGACTTTGCCAGGCTCTGCTTTCCGCAGGCCATGCCAACGAGGCTGCTGAGGCTGTACTGCACATGGTCGCTCGAGAGGCCGCTATGACAGAACCCGTCAAGACATGGGTTTCTGGTGAGCGACCTTTTAATATGTTTTATCCACGTTTGAAATTTTATTGTAGAGTTCATGCAACATTGTCTTTCTACACCAGAAAACAACGGCGCTGTGAGCTCAGTGACCATTGACCACCATATCATGACACGATTATTGAGTGGGTGGGTAAGATTAAGAGTGACAACTGGCTCTGGGTCGTGGAAAGAGGCCTTGGCCGCTGCCACCAATGTGCGCCTTTTCCTTGGCATCCCCGCGTGCATTCCTGACGTTCGTTCGGTCGGTAGTTTGTACTTCCAAATTCCACGATCTACCAAGTCGTATGTAAGCATCTCGAAGTAACCGATTAGGTAGTGGACGCGGTTACTTGTTTCCACCAAATGTATAACGAACAAAGACAGCGATTAAATGGCGAAGGAAATTGGGCTTGGGGTGAGTAGTTCTGTGGACAATACAAGACGCGTTTCCATGACTATCCTCCATTAGATTTTGGACCCCGATACCGCACGAAGCTAGAGGACTCAGGGAACGTCACACTGTTGGGTGAACTGGGACAGGAAATAGGTGGCAAACAAGCCACTTGGACTCAAGGTAAATGATCATATGAATGGTTCGAGTGACATTCATGTAACTTTGCCAGACTTCGCGTCCCGATGCTGTGGGAAACTAGAGGTTCTAGGGGATAACTCCATGAATATTGAAAAATATGATGATGCCGTCTTGCAATACACGACTGCGCTGTCGCTGAGTCCCGTTACCCGGCAAAAGCTGATGGGTAAGCGAAGCACAGCACATACAAGAATTGGCGCCCGGGGGAAAGCCTTGGACGACGCAGACGAAGTATGTAGTTTCCGTCCCCACCCCTTGAGCTCATGCATATTCATGGGTATTCTTCAGGCAATCAAGCTTGATCCGTCTTCTCCATCAGGTTACGAGAGACGGTATGCAGCTTTAGTTGGTATGGGACGCTATGGTGATGCAACAAACACATTCGAGACGATGCTGCTGAAGATGTCAGAATCCTCTGATCCAGAGGTTCATGGTGAGTAGTCATGTCACATGGACGATCTTCTAGTAATACTCTTTTGTAGAACGATCTCGCCACTATGTCAGACCAGAACAGACGAAACAAAAGATCCGCGCAGCTATTGAGGGCACCATTCGCGATTATCCATCAGTACTGATCAATACTACTTCTGGTCGCCTCTGTAACAAATCGGAACAGGTTTCTACTTTCGAGACCACGCTCGCGTTCACAGAACTCATCTCGACTACGACAACACACATCGACAATAATCGTATCGAGCAAGAAGTCGAGAGGTACTACCGTTATGCCACGTTTTCGCATAGATGGGGAGCCAATGAACCACTTTTCGAAAAGGTCATCGGAATCGTGGTGGATGACCTTGAGGCGTCTCCCGCACACGAGAAGCTCAAAACGTTTTGCAGAATTGTACAAAAGGAAGGATTCAATTGGGCCTGGAGTGATACATGTTGTATCAACAGAGGGGATCTCTCTGTACTCCAGGAAGCGTTGGTCAGCATGTTCAAGTGGTACGAACGCTCTGCGATGACGATTATTTACCTTCTCGGAGTTGACCGTCGAGCGCCACGAGGTGCCTTAACGAGGAGCGTATGGAATATGCGTGCGTGGACGTTACAAGAGTATCATGCCTCGAAGGTGGTTCGAATCTACACGGAGGATTGGACGCCATACCTGAATCTCACCATTTACAACCACAAGGACGCCCCCGAGATCATTTCGGAGATGGAGGAGGCCACGGGTATCTCAGCACAGGCCTTGAGGTCACTCCATCCTGGATTAGATGACATACGTGAAAAGCTTCGGCTTGCTTCCACACGACAGGCGACACGAGTCGAGGACACCGCTTATTCTCTTCTTGGTATATTCTCTATTTCCTTGCCCATCACATATGGTGAAGGAGACGGAGCGCTCGGTCGACTCTTGGCACGATTACTCTCAGACTCCGGGGACACGAGCATCCTCGCGTGGACGGGGACATCTGGCAGCTTCAACAGTTGTCTTCCTACCAGTATCACAACGTTCAGTCAGCTTCCGACCTCTCACATTCCGCCCACTCTCCGTGGCGCTGAAACAGGAAGAATTACTGCCACCCTGCGTTCGCTCGACGACTTCCCCTTGGCCGAAAGACTATGAAAAAGTAAACGAGCTCCGTGCGCCATATTTTGTAGGATGTCGCATGAAGCTCCCGTGTCTGACATTCAGCCTCGGACAAGTCTCGCTTTGGAGTCAGGACGGGTCTGAATCTGTTTTCCGCGCTCGGACCAACACACTCGGGATTGTGGAAATCAAAACCAAGGAAGACCTTTCTCAGCTCGGTTCTCTCACCCTCATTCACCCTTGGATTGACTTCCTCCTCGACCGGAGTAAAACAGAGATCGTAACCGAGGGTAAACATAACCACACATCCATGCCCAGCACGTTGCTATCACACAGTGGTTCCTCTAATGTGATGTCGACGGCTCTCCCGACACAGACATCATGGTTCCTTACTCGCCTTGGGCAAACTTTTGGTGGATGGCCTGTCGCGTCTGCTGCCTCGGATAACAAATTACTCCCGCCCCCTTCGACTACGTCGGCTGTGGAACAGCAAATGCGCGTTCTGCAATTTGTTGCTCGACTTCGACAACCGTTTGGCGCGCTTCTACTCACCCCCAACCGTCGTAACGTGAAAGAGTACAAAAGGGTTGCTGCGGAGAGCTTGATCACCGTCCAGGTGGAGAAGATCACACCAGCGATACTGGAAAGGCTGATTGCAGACGTGAGCGTATTAGATGTGCTTTGACGTTTTAAACGAGGTGCATGTACTTTTCGTGGCTTTGACAACGTGGTACCTTTATTGTTCGAACATCACTGAAACTGAGTTAACATGCTACACCCTGATATAAACTAGAATTGTGTAAAAGTACAAAGGATCAGTCCTCCACATTTTCCATCCCATAGAAAGTGATCAATGGGGCGCATGCCAGAATCTTTGCGTCGGTGCACCCCGACTTGGACAGGTGACCCATAAACATGAATAGTCTTTGCCCTGCAAGCACCTCCAGTCCATCGTCCTCGACGTCCTCGACACACGGCTGCCCCACAGCGGGTGCACTGTGAGCCTTTTCGCTGAGCTTAGTAAGAATGGGCTGAAAGAACGCCGTGAGCCAAACGCAACCCCATACCAAGTTTGGGCAGACGCTCACAAGCGCTCTCGCTGCTCTGTGGTTACCAGCATCTGCCACTCTTTTAAAGAGTACACAGGCGTCATCCGGTTCCTTGATCCCATCCAGCACCAGAGAGCGAGGTCCACGCGTCGCAATAGTGCCAAAGATGAGCTGCGCTCAAACTGTCAGTCATCCCGAGGACAAGACGATCAACACCCGCACTGCAGCCGTGAATCCAAACGACCAGGTCGACCAGAATCGCTCACACACTTCAGGATATGTCGGGTACTGTGCGCGGATCATCCGTAGAATGATCAAAGACGCCCGACGGGCGGCATTGAACGACAGTGCATAACGACTCTTCTGTGGATTTGCCGGGTTTTCGATAAGTGCCTGCGCAAAGAAGGGGAGGTGTAGATAAAGCAAGACTGATTCATGATACGTATATGAACTACTTGTCCACAGCACGAAAAGAACGTGACGTACTAACTTCGCGTGAGTGTCCCATCACGAAACGGCTCATACTCTCGGCAATGGGCAAGGCTTCTGAAGGCAAGGTCGCGGAAGAGGTGACCAATGTGACGAATTCCGCCACATGGTCTGGAATAGGGAACTCGGGCAGTAAACGATCAAGCTCCACGATGGTCGCATAGCTGGGTATGTCAGAAGCCGAGGTCCGCGCCGCAACTTCGGCCACACATTTATATGCGAAGTGGTATCCCCATAACTCGACTGCGGACGGGATTTGCGGGGGGGGATGAGCTAATGATAAACAAGCTGCGCGACCACCTACACTCCGAATGGCTGCCAACGCTCCTAACTCTTGGAAATTTGCAATCAACGAAGCGGAGAGAGAAGCTGGGCGGTCTGCCCGTGTTAAGGCTCTGCACACGAACAAACGAGTCGTCATCCAAATGGTTATCAAACTCTTTGACTACTTACATTCCAGGTAATTGCAATAAAGAGGTCCCAAAAGACAGTGCGACGCCGTTGCACCCTTTCGTCATCCAAGTCCCATTGTGTGTCGTCCCGGTCTAATAGCAGGTGTCAGGCCATGAAAGCTTTTTGGAATCTGGAAGGGATCCTTACGGAGTCCGAGCTGGTAAAACAGGAAGCAAGGTTAGCTCTCTGGAGCATGATTCAAAGGACTGACAGTGAGAGAAAGAGACGCAGCAAGATTAAGCAACGTCCACGAGGTCTCCATACTGGTTTCCTTTGCCGAAATTTCGTTTCCACTCATTGCGTTGTAAATACTGAGCATATGAAGGACTTGAATGGTCTCCAAGGAAGGCTTCTCCAGCATGGACTGCAAACAGAAAGCTGCACGCGCCATCTGGTGGTAACGCTCTGCTTCTGTATTCTTCAGATTCTGCTTGAGATTAAGAAGCGCTCCCATAGCAAAAACAAGGAAGAGCAGCGCAAGTTCATGGCGCCTTCATCGCTATCCATTGCCTTGGGATGTTCACGTGGATAGAATAGCGGGAAGATCTCACCCATGATCTGTGCTTTAGACACAGCGTGGAACAGCCAACCAGCCTTGTCACAGTATGTCTGTATGAGGTACTTGGCATATTCCGCGGAGGGTAAATGGGCTTCAATCGATTTGCGGAGAGCAGCAGTCGAACCCAATGTAACCAAAGGAAAGCTTTGCAAACCATCGCAAATTGATGGCAGGGAAACATCTGTGTTACTGGTTGAATCTAGTGTTGAAGAGTCCATTCCATTATGCTGAGCCATGCTATCAGACTAACAACAGGATAAGCATAAACACGATGCTTAAAAACAAGATCAAGACTCACCATCAAGAGACACTGACATAAAGTAGGGAAATGTGTCAACATTAGCAAGGAAACACGCTAGGTTATCGGATGGGCATACCTCCGGTAAGCCAGTGGCCCCATAGAAGCGAGACATACCAGGGTAAGTGATAACGAAGGTGCCAATGATGCCCGCAACCCCCTTACGCTGACGTGCCTCACCCTTCCACAGCATTGTGGGCACCGTACTGAATAGGGAGAGTATTGAGTTAACGAAGATGATATCGCGCGTGATGCTCATGTTGTTGCACACTGTAATGGCTTGTGCAATGAAAAAGAGGGTGGTGACAACGAAGCTGTAGCGCGCGATCCGCGGGAGGTTGCACATGCACAGTCTAAACGTCACTGGGACACTGGGATCGGTTGGCGGGTAATCAAGTGAGCGATGTAATAGCTTACGTTCGCATGGGCAGATGTCGCACGTAAAACCTCCCAGTCCTTGATGATCCAAAGAGAGGCGATTAATATATATCTACAGAAATCAGCGAAACGAAGCTCTTTGGAAATTTGTCAATTGGCACTCACATGTTGTCTAACAGCTGAAAAAACGATTCAATTTTCATCCACAACGTCGTCATCCAGCAGGCAGCCACTTTTTGACCTCCAACTAGCTCTTGTAAAGTAACCACGATGATGATAAGGTTGATGAGCCGACCAATCATAATGAGGATCAGAAAGGAAATCCACCACAGGCCAACGTTACGAAATAAGTAGACGAACAGTGTAACATTGGCAGATACTGTGGACTGAAACACGGCATAAATGACGGCGACGTTCAACTGCAAAAGGTTTTAAAAAGCAAAGTTAGGACACCGAGGACATATCGCACAGATGGGGGCCATGGATTCAGGGGGAACAGAATCTGAAAACAGCCATCAACGACTCGATGTTTAGCTAGCTCTTTGGACGAACGGCTCACTGAAGCGATGAAGAGAAAGGCGCCTTTTATAAATGCAATAGCGAGAGCTACTACACTGCAAGCAAAAACCGGTCGTCTGCGGCTTTGCGAAGTGGAGAATATGAACAGAGCAGTCAAGAATACCAGGAGAGATATAAAAAGAGTGTATGAAACTACAACAGAGGTTAACTGGAGTCGTAGCGTGACCATGGATGGAGCTGGTGAAAAAGACGTCGGTGCGGAACTTGTGTCGGTAACCATGATTACGCCTCTGGTGAATGCGGAACGCTAGAATGGCGGTATTAGGAGTTGGGTTAGCACTCGGGGAGAGAGATGTGGGCACAGTCCATAGTGTAAGCTCATTGTGCCCGAACGTCGCAAGAACTGCAAGGGTCAGCGCTCCAGATCGCACCTACCTCCACATATTAACCTGGGCGCGCAAGTGAAACAGCAGTAGAAGCATTCAGGAAAATTTGATCTCCTTGCATTTCAAGGTCAGCTGATTGGACTGAGACGTGAACGCCGTTGGGAAGAACGATCCTCGGACATACGACTAGAACTCGTCGACGATTCGAACAAGAGTCCATCGCTGCTTCTTTTAGGCTAACACCTTCCTTTAGGACGGAGAAAGGAGGGACATACGATTGCACAGAAAATCGGTAGCTTTGTGACCTACAACGGAATAATTTCACTGAGGTGCCGTTCAACTGATGTGAACCTTTTCGGAAGCGGTACGGTTTCACGTCAGTGACGTCACGCGTCACACTGTAAGGTGTGTCACAATATTGTACACACCATCCTGGGCCCAAACGAGGTAATTAGTCTTTGGAGTTCGCACAGAATGATGCGATGAGGAGAAGATGAGGGGGCGGTAGTTGTATGTGTCTACGAAGAAACAATCATGGTATGATGTATGACAACTACTACAACGATCGCAAGTGTCTGACTGATGGTAGGTGGGTGGCAGCGCGCAGCGCTGTCTGGCTCCATGGGCGCCGGGGCTGCTGGTGAGCTGTGTTCCCAGAGGTGTAGTCGTTCTGCGACGCATGCGGTGAACCGGGCAGACCCGTAAAGACTAGGAGGAGAACGCCATACCTTTCACTGGGGTTATCTGACGGGTGGAAGGATGAGGCGAGTGAAATTGTTATGGACAATGGGTTGGGCCTGAATGTAGGGAGCGAGGATCTGCTCATGGTGGCGTAGGTACAGGGTGAAGGCGTCGCTTGCCCATCTGCCTTTCACTTTGACTACTTCAAATGGGACGTTCCAGAGAAGGTATTCTAACTAGGGCTGCCAAAGTTCAGTCCAGAACCTAAGGTTCGAACCTGAACCTCCGAACTGAACCTGCAGGTTCAGGTTCAGTTCAGGTTCAGGTTCAGGGGATGGTCAC
>JBBPUG010000625.1:0-18390 GCA_038094535.1 Tubosaeta aff. alveolata | reverse complement strand
TTGTCCTACTAAAATGCAATGCTTGTCTTAGAAATCCTAGAACTCTTTATGCTAGAGAGCAGATTATGCTCCAAAATGAAGACATATTGCTCAGAATTTACCTTACCCTTCATTCCTATGAGAATCCATAAATTATTTTGATATATACATTCCCAAAAGATCAAGGAATCTCCTACAAACTTTACTATCCACTAAACTCCTCTATTTTACAGAAGCTGACTTGCCACTTTCCAGTCATATTTCTATTTGTCTGACTTAATCCTGTTTATCTTGGTTTTATCTGACCAAATAACCATAATCTTTACTGCCACAGTCCAGTTTTTGCACATTAGAGTGGAAGTCAGCCCATGTTTTGTATCTTTGGTGATTACTATAGCTCTTAGTAAAGCAGACTTGAACAGTCCAGAAAGTAATATGGTAAGAAAGAGTGCAATTGATGAGATAAATAGCTTGAACAGCATTTTCATCCTTTCTAGTGCTAATACTAGACACAATTTCTCTTCTATGAGTAGAAGAAAGCTTTGAAGGATGTCTTGGTTTGGTGTTTTTCTTATCTAGAAGGAATTCCTGGATGACTCTGGCCACAATAGACTTCCCTAGACCAGTTTAAGAATAAATTTTATAAATGGAGAGGCCAGATTCAGTGAAAAAGAGGATGTTGGCTTTAATAGGAGTAAAGATGGGTTTTATGGTAATAATAGCTGACTGAATAAAGTACATACACTTTATATAACTTAGATATACAGAAGTAACCAAGGTTAAGGCATAGCAACCATCAATAGCTATCAAATTCTTATGTTATGTACTAAATAATGAATGACAGCTTGATGCTCAAATAAGTGTCCCAATGACATGCCATTTTAAAATGGCTGTATCTCAGTGCTATGACAACTGAATCACATGATCTAAGCATCATAATGATGCCAAGAGCAAGTACTATCTTCCATCCTGCAAGTGTTTGCCCTTGTTTGTACAATATCCCTGGCAATTAACTAGTTTGTCCAAAATGGGCCAATATTGGGACACTTTTTTGAGCCACTGTATGTCAGTATGAAAATCCATTAGATTCTGTTCTACTAGTACCTTTCCATGTGATGGGCCAGCAATGGAATGTCGATCACCATCCTCCACCATGTCCTCCATCTCCTTCATGTCCAAGTCTTGATCCAGAAACCATTGGTTGTTGTGAATGGCAGATATGATTATGTCATCCTTGTGGGTACCCTGGGTGGGCAGCACAGTCTCCACCTCAACTTGGACATCGGCCTCCATGAGATCCTCCCTATCCTCACCAAACTCCAGTTCTTTGTCACCTGCATCCTGATCATCATCATGAGATACCATCAACTCATCCAGTGGCACCATAGCTGAAGTAGTGTTTGTCAATTGCACCAAGTTGAGCATACTACCAGTGTGATCGACATTTGGCTGGGACAAGACTAATTAGCTGTTGAAACTGGGTATCCCCCACCATATCTCATCAAGCTCATTGTAGTATGGGAAGTGCTCCCATAGCTTACCTGGAAAAGAATTTGGACATAAATCACCAAGGGATAAAAATGGCAACTTACTATGAATGTTCATGTACGCACCACCTGGCTCAACTCCTTGGCCTGTCTGCCTAAGCTCTTCCTTCAGTTTCTTGTAATCGCCCTTAAGTCTAGCAGCTGCAATTAGTAAAGTTTGGGCACGATCGGTTGAATCAGCTTACACATTGATGTGGTTGCCAACAGAATTTGCAAATCGCTCTTCATCGCCAAGAAAAAGAGGGTCTGGGTTATCGCCACCAAAGATTTTGGTAGTGATATCCATATGGACCGACTTCTTAGTCGTTCCAGATGGAAGTTGTTGGTCTGCTGGAATTGGTGCTGCATTGAGGGTACGATCATGAAATAGAACACAGTGTTTCATAGGTTGTGTTAAGATCCAGTGAACAAGCAGATCGACACGGGATTTGTTCCAAGTAATGTTGGGGGCCTTTGGTGTATCATCAAGTCCAGCACCAGCCTTCCCTTTTCCTTTGGCTTTGACTTTGGCTTTGGCTTTAATTTTGGTCTTTCCAGAAGAGCAAGATGACATCATAATGTGTTGAGTGTTTTCTGCAGAACTTGAGCCAGTTGCCATGCCAAGTATCTTGCTGACGAGGGCTTGCAGGTGAGCAGAATGACAGAGACATGGGTGAAGAGCAGGCATCTTTTTCAGACTCCGACATAGTCATTCTCACCCTTCACTGCTGCCATGCTGCAAATAATGGTCTTTAAATGGTGTAATAATCGAGGTCTAATTCCTACCTTGAACATCACTATTGTACAGGCAATCAGGTATTTAAGGGTTCCAATCATGAGAGAATGGAATGCTATGGAATGCTATGGAACATGGGGAAATATCGCCGTCATGAGAGAGACAGCTGTGGAGCTAATCGTCCAATGAGATAGCAAAAATAAGGCAAGATAAAAGAAGGAACTGTAGAGTCAAGTCATCTACCTTGGAAAGGAAATGACAACATGAGGAAGTCATTGAAAGGAGAAAGGTGAGAGGACAAGACAACAGTTTGAGATACTACTCAGGGAAAGAAGTAAGCCTAAGAGATAAATATATGAGTTATTACCTGAAAGAAGTGTTGATAGCCTCAAGAGAGAGTCGTAATTGATGATGAGAAGAAGAGGAACTAAAGGAAATGATGAGAGAAGCATACATAGGAGAAAGAAGAAAAGAATCATAACAGACTGAGCCTCTGCAAGTGAATTGATCAGGGCCTGGTCCCCCAGGGATGTCGACTCTGCTGTTCCAACTAGAGAGAAAGACCGATGAACTGGTTCCCAGTTGGCAGTGACTTCTTGAGACACCTTGATGGCAATGGGAGTGTGTGAACTGGCAGAGAATGTGATCAACATATTGTAAAGGGTTAGTGGCAGAAGGAAGATTAAAGGAAGAGGAGGATGTTGTGTGATTGTAGTAATTTCAACAACAAGGACAATGAGGAGGTCTGGTCCTAGAGTGGATGAAGGAGTATGATAGAAGGAAGATGAAGGTAGAAAATGAGCTGCTGGAGATCACAGATCAGACTGGAGATATCTTGGAGGACAGAGTCCTGCTAGGTAGACTGGTGAAGGATTGGATGGTAGGTCTGATTTATGATGAGCTATAGCAGGAGGGAGAATGTCAATCTCCTCTGGATTCTCAGTAACAGATCACTAGTTCTCACCTTTTTCAGGGTCTGTACCACTAGTTGCACCAGATGACAAAGGTTCTGAGATATGGATAGGAAGTAGAGGAGGAGATGTAGGAGTAGGTGTGGATGTAATGTGAAGCATTCTCAAGAAAGCGTTCAACTTAACCCAGGAGAGGCAGATGCTCACAAAGGGGTACCACAGCGCCTCTCCAAGCTAGCCAAGTGCAAACTGAAACAGAGAATGAAGGATGATGATAAAGAATGCATGCAGAACTTGAGAATCACTCAAGGATAAGGAGTGAGAATGACAAAGATTATACTCCAAAGGACAATGACTTAAGGGTCACTCAAGGACAAAGAATAATAGCACTAGATTGCATAGATTTAGTGTAAAGAACTAAAGTACATCACAATGGGTATTTAAGCATTCCTATCATGAGAGAGGCAGCTATGGAGTTAATCATCCAATAAGGGATCAAAGATAAGGCAGGATAAAAGAAAGGACTATGGAGTCAAGTCATCTACCTTGGAATAGAAATGACTGTATGAACGAGTCATCAGGAAAAGAAGGGTGAGATGGGGAGACAGTAGTCCAGGACACTACTCAGGAGAGGAAATAAACCTGAGAGACAATGATAAGAGTTACCATCCGAAGGAAACATTGGCAGCCTTAAGAGAAGGTTGATGTAGTCAACATGAAGGAGAATATCTAGAGAAAACAGTGAGAGAAACAAGTATAGAAGAAAGGAAAAAGAGTTGTAACAGTAAGAATGGCAAAGTGAGGATAGGGAACTGGACACAGACTATATCTAGTTAATGTCCTTGTGATAGTAATCAACTCTGGATGTTTTATCTCCTCCAAGGAGATAGAAGGGTCACCTAGGTGTATTGTTCCAAACCAATAACAATAATGGTGCAGAGATGGATTGTGATCAGTAAAAGTTGGAGGTTCCCAAGAGTTGTTACTAAAACGACTTCAAACCAACAAAGTCGTAAACGTCAAGAGGTGGCAACCTTTGCCAAGAAAGAGGAAATCACAAGGAGGTTTGAAGGAGAACTCCGAGTGAACTTGACTGGGGAGACGTCCCAGGCAAGCCCTTGGCCTTTATATACTACTCTTACTGTATGTACATGTTGTGACCTAATCTACCAATGAGTCACTAATATGGAATACCCTAAACCCTAGAGATAAGTGACATAGCCATGCACAGCACGGAAATGAAGAACATGAGTGAAACACATGTAAGGCTGTGGACACAGCCAAGATAAGGAACATGAGGCACACACAAGGTGTGGCAGAATGGAAGAGACAGAAATGAAAGGATGAAACATGTTTGAAGTAAATGAAATGAGTCATAGATTGGATCGGATATGTGTCAGCACTTAAGGCACAGCCTGGCTGTAACATGTATCAAGTCAGCACTTACTGCATGGCATGGCTGTGACCCTTGATAAGATCCTGTCATGATAAGATAAAGAAAAAGATGAAAACGTAAAGTGAAAATAATGAGACCATAACAGTTACCTTCAGAGATTGCAGTAGGCACAGCAGATGGGGGTGGAGAGCCAGAAACAGATTCTGGAGATCTACTTACAATGTTGGTTTCGTGTATTTTGACAGGTTGTATTGGATCACTGGATTGGCAAACTGTAAACAACCACCAGTCAGTGCCATGGGTCCAATAATTCTCAAACATGAGAATAGGATCTGCCACAACTGCACCAAACATCAAACATAACATCAATGGATTGCTAGCATCAGTCCAGCTGCATGAATTCTTTGCATAGGCGATTGCTTGCAAAGTGCAATGTTCTACCAGCAGATCAATAGTAGCATGTCTCAGGGATATTGCAAATCATTCAGTTAAGGCCTCAAGCTCTGCTTGTGCCATAGATCAGGTAGACATCTTGACTATATCAAAGACAGTAGTATTTTGCCCACCAATCTAGGCAGGGCTCATAACCTAAAGGAATGATATAGGGTGGCAAGTCCTAACTGGTCCTCTTGGTGCACAGTAGCAGGGAAGTAATCACCAAGCAAAGAGACTCACTTGACTTGCAGAGTACTTGATGAAAGTATAGATTTAATCTCCAGGGAGATTAGATAGTGGGCAATAGAATGATGATGAAAGAAGCTAATAAAAAAAGAAGCTTATTGTAACTATGATATATGAAACTATTTATATGTTTCAGGTACACATGGAAAATTCCCTATAACAGCACAGCAATGCAGGGCATGAGGCTACCATGAGGCATTGGGCCATACTAGGCTATGTCAGGTTGTGTTAGATTAATACTCAGCTGACACTGCCTCTCTATTGTTCTACACTGCCCTATTTCAAATACACTGCCATGTATTTCCAATACAGACAGCTAAGGCCAGAAGAGATTGGCAAAGACTAAGGCCTATGATCAGCACCAGAAGCAAAAGGCACATAAGGAAAAGAAAAAAGCCAGTGCACATTTTCTACAGGAGGAAATTGACATTGCCTATATAGCAATGGCAGATGACCCTCTCTCTCCTATTCAGGAAGAAGAGAAGACCTCATATGATGGCTGGGACAATCAGTCCATGGTCATCAACAATGGATGGACCAATGGAGCATAGGATGTCACCATGGATGATGGGTTTGCAGATGATTCCTTTCTGCCCAATGTCACTAATTCCTTTCTGATTGTCCAGCTTCCTCATCCAATCTCCCATTCAGGAGATTGTATCTGGATGAACCAGAGGTAACTTGGATTGTATTCTGAGACCCAGATCTTCAGATCAGAAGAAGGGGAAGAGGCAGAACAACCAGAAGTAGGCTTCTGAGAGAAAGGATGATACCAATGATAGTTATAGAGGTGACACATGCCATACCAGGTCAGGTACATGGAAACATGGATATGATCTGAGTGAACTTGTAGAATGGAGCAGTCTGAATAAATCCAGATATGTAGATACCTCCTATGAATGCCATGACTCTTTTGACTGGTATTGCAGAATGGCCAGAGTTACCTCAACTGAATTCCATGCCCAAGATCATTAGATGGTGGATAGCAGTGCAACACACCATATCACATCTTATCTTGGAGATTTTATGTTGCTTAGTGACAGGGAGAAACATTGTGAAGTTGCTAATGGAGCAGTCATAACTATGACTGGACCCAGACATATTATCATCAAGTCCAGAGATCACTTGCCATCAATTTTGCAAGATGTGTGGTACTCTCCAGATTCACCACACAGGCTTCTATCATTACTGGCACTAACCAAGCTTGGGTTTACTGCTAAGATTACACAAAAGGCTACAATCATTTAGAACAAACATGGCCAAGAGGCATTGCAGGCACTTTGCCTTTTCTCCTCATGGTGGACTTCATTGGTTTCAGTCACAACAGATTATCCTGGTGAACTGTTCAACCATTTCTTTACAGGAAAAGGATTCTTTCAGACTATGGCACTATTGCTATGGATATGTGTCCAGTAATGCAATCCAGAACACCCATAAGACTTGTCTTGGCATTCCACCCCTATCTCCTTCAGATCATTGTCTCTTTTGTAAGGGATGTTCTTTGGGCAAACATCATCTAGCACCTCATCCAGAATCTTGTTCTCATCTGTTCTTGTGCTTGTGCACACCAATCTTCTGGAAATGCTACTTCAATCTCGAAATCACAACAAATGGGTCATTACTTTCCTGGATGATTACAGTTCCTACACTTGTCTTGCTTTCTTAAAGCATAAATCCAATGCTTTTGATGCTTTCAAATCTTATCTGACTATGGCCAAATGATCAACTGGTTCTTCTTTCATCACTCTACATTTGGACTGAGGGGAGGAATCCACTGGGACACAGTTCCAATCATTCCTCACTTCAAGAGGCATTCAGCATCAATTGACTGTTGCCAGAGAACCACAGCTGAATGGGTGTGCAGAAAGATTCAATCACACTATCCTAGAAAAGACCAATGCCATGATGTATCATGCATGCCTCCCTAAGGCATTCTGGCAGGATGCAATGGAAGCTGCAGTATACATATACAACTGTCAACCTATTTAAAGATTGAACTGGGCGACCCCTATTTCAAGATGGGATCCCCATATAGAGAAACTGGATGTTTCATCATTTTGGGTCTTCAGCTGTTGTGCTTATGTCTTCATTCATAAAAAAGACTAGAAAGACAAACTTTCTTCTAAAGCCAAAGAAATGATTTTCATTGGTTATCCAATAGGAACAAAGGGATATAAATTCTATAATGCTCAAGATTGAAAGATTGTCATCACAAGCAGTATCACATTCAACAAATTTTCCTTTTCTAAATGTTCTGAAGAGTATAATGAACCTGACCTCAAGCCCCTATTCTGAAAGTTTATGGACCTGATTTTGGTTCAATCCTATTATCCCAGACACTTCTCCTATTGCTAGACCTAGCACACCCATGTGACCTCCTTGACCACCCCCTGTGGAGCTACCATAGGAGATCACATAGACAGAGAGCTCCAAGGTTTCTACCAGAAAATACCTATCGACAGAGAGCTCCAGTTGAGATCAAAAGACTACTCAAACAAAGGAGAGAAGATCCAGACATTGATGATGATGATGCACATCAAATGAGTGCACATTTTATTTCCACTATGATATCCATGGCAGCACCAGTGTTTGAAGTTCCCAAACAATACCAAGACATCTTTAAATTGCCAAAGGATCAACAACAAGTATGGCTAGACACCTGCAGAGAAGAAATGAAATCTATGAAAGACAGGAATGTTTGGGATCTGACAGATCTATCTCTGCGTGAAAACCTATCACATGGAGATGGGTATTTGTCAAGAAAAGAAATGGAAGAACCAAGGCATGCTTCATCACAAAGGGATTCACTCAAGTATATGACATAGACTTTGAGGAAACCTTTTCTCTGATTGCAATATTTGAGACTGTTTGTCTCTTACTCACACTAGCAGCTCTAGAAGATTGGGAAATCAAAGTGCTAGATGTGAAGACTGCCTTTTAATTTAGAGATCTTGATGAAGAGATCTATCTTACACAACTGGAAGGTTTCATATCCAAAGGTCAAGAGACAAAGGTTTGTCACTCAAGAAAGGCCATCTATGGTTGTAGCCCTACAATGGAACAAAGCACTTTATAAATCCCTCAAGGATTTGGGCTTTAAATGCACCCACTCTGATCCCAGAGTGTATGTCTATTCAAACAATGGTGTTGTGGTTATTATTCTTATCTATGTGGACAATGCTCTTTTCCTCACAAACACAAAATCAGTTCTATTACAGAAGAAACAAGACTTCATGAAGAAATGGGAAAGTTGAGATCTCAGATCAGCTACAGAATACCTTAGAATAAGGATTACCAGAGACTAGACTAAGCGGACTCTAAGACTAGATCAAATCAAGTATGCTAAGAAAGTCATTGATCACTTTGACCTGCAAAGTTACAGATCAGCATATGTTTCTCTACCCTCTGGCTATAATCCACAATCATCGACAGAAGAATTGAATGCTTCACTCCAAAGTCATTATCAATTGGTTATCGGATCATTGTTATATATCATGCTTGGAACAAGACCAGACCTTGCTTATGCTGTTATCAAGATATCACAATTCTCAGCTAATCCTACTAAGGATCATCTTCAACATGCATTATATATTGTGCACTACCTGACTAGCACCAGAGACCTATGCCTTACCTATAAAGGAGAAACCAATTCTGGTTTCTTGACATATAGTGACACAGACTAGGCAGGTGATCTAGACACTAGCCAGTCTACCACTGGTTATTGTATATTCCTTGCTGACGGGATCATCTCATGGCTATCCAGACAACAAAGAAAGGTGACATTATTGTCAACAGAAGCAGAATATATCTGCATGACTGAAGTTGCCAAGCAACTTACTTGGATCAAACCCCTATTCAAGGAACTTGGATATGATCTACTGCCTTTCCATCTATATGCAGACAACCAAGGAGCTATGTTCTTATTATCCAACCTAGCACAAGAAGGATGGATGAAGCATATTGTTATCCCCTATCATTTCATTCTGGAATCCATTCAAGAAGGTCTTATCAAACTCTTCTATATTGCCACTGGAGAACAGAAGGCCAATATATTCACCAAGAATCCTTGGACTGACTTGGACTTACACAATCAGTCATCTGATCAGTCACATGTGTTCTGCAATACTCATGACCAATAAGTATGACTAATGCTATATAAGCGGATTGGTAAGCTGCACAGTCAGCAGCATAGCCTTGCACATAGCATCAATCAGCATAGCTGTGTATTGGAAATACATGGCAATGTATTTGAAATAGGGCAGTGCAGAACAATAAAAAGGCAGTGTCAGTTGAGTATCAATCTAACACAATCTGACATAGCCCAGCATGGCCCAATGCCTTATGGTAGCCTCATGCTCTGCATTGCTGTGCTGTTATAGGGAATTTCCCATGTGTACCTGAAACGTATAAATAGTTTTATGTATCATAGTTACAATAAGCTTCTTTCTTTATTCACTTCTTTCATCATTGTTCTATTGCCCACTATCTAATCTCCCTGGAGATTAAATATATACTCTTACCAAGTACTCTGCAAGTCAAGTGAGTCTCTTCACTTGGTGATTACTTCTCTGCTACTGTGCACCAAAAGGACAAGTTAGGACTTGCTACCCTATACCATTCCTTTACATAGCATGCATCCACACATATACCACATATTCAAGCAAATGAAGCACACCCATCTCCATCCAAGATAGGCACACACACACCCACAGAGCACACAAGCACCCTGCTCACCAGCATTCATGGTGCATGCTCATCCTTGTCCATCCAGAAAGCACATATGTGCCCATAGAGCATGTAACACCCTGCTTGCCCACATTCACCAGGCATAGGTGCATGCTCACACAAGCATGCACATATCCTGCTCACCTCTTCACACACACTCAAGCATATCAACAGCCAACCAAGTTAAGACATGCATGCATCCACCAACCCACCCCCATGCCTACCCCAATACAAAGATGGTGCATACTCACCCAATCACACCCACTCATCCATGTCCCTCTAGCCAATGTGTATGTGCACCTGTGCACACCCACACCCACTCCAATTCAAGGATGGTATGTACTCACTCAAGTATACACACACCCACTCATTCATGTCCCTCTAGCCAATGCACCTGTGCACACCCACACCTGCTCCAATTGGATGGTACATACTCACTCAAGTATACACACACCTGCTCATCCACATCTACATCAGCAAAACCTGGATTCTACCATAGTACTCATAGTACTCATAGTGAACTCATAGTAACTCATAGTATTCATAAGTATCCATAGTGTTTCATACTATGTCATAGTATATACATAGACTATAATAGACTATGTTACTCTATGTGTATGCTATGATATAGTGTAAAATACTATGGATACTATGGTAACTGGGCAGGCCATTAGAAAATGTCAGCATTACAAGTTACTAGCAGCACTTGTGATGACACCCTCACACACCTAGTAGTGTTGGCCAAGCAGATTTGTTCAAGCACACCAAGTAGATCTGCATACTTAAGCCACACTTAGGCCACCCTTCAAGATTACTACTTGAATTTATGATATGTACACTCAGTTACTTAAAGTGTACCATCAATTTCCTGCAGAGCAGGCATTTCACCTTTTATTATGTATGGTAACAGCAGCTGCCTATACACCCCCAGACTCTTGTCATTGTCAACACTATGATTGTGGGTGTACCATTGTGCCCCCACACCCCTGTTGTCATCATTTTATTGGTGGGGCCATTGGCTGCTATATCAGCATCACCCCTCACATCATTGTTGCAGTGGTGGTGGGTGCACCATCTCACTGCCTGTTATCATCATTCCATGCTGGATGTGCCCTTGCATTGTCCCAGCTCCCCCCTCCTTGCATTATGGTGGAGGTTGGTAGTGGGCTGTTTTCCCCTTGTTATCACAGTGGTAGCAGGCATGCAGTTGTGTTGCCCCTGTGCTCCTCATTGTTTTGTGCCAGTGGTGATGGGGACAGCCTTGTTGTCATGGTGTGGTGGTGCTAAGGAGAATGCCATTGCATTGTGGTCACACTTCATTGAGTGGAAACAGCAATGCACTGTTGTGCTGTTGTTGTCACAATGCAACATCATGCAGGCCACCCTCTTTGTTGCCATGTAATGGCCATGGTGAGAGACACTGTCTTGGTTATCACTGTCTACCATTGGCATGCCATTGCATTTCTGTGGCATTTGCATGCATGGGGATGGTAGTGGGTACCCTTACCCCTATGGCCATGAGGCAGTACACTGAGCTATGCTGTCAGCATCAACATTGCTGCATGGTGGACTTACCATTTGGTAGGACTGTGGTAGTCAGTATACTTGGCATCACTACAGGTTGAAAAATTGCAACCATGCCTGCAAGTACCCATGCCCATCACAGACATCTGATAACAATAGATGGTGGGTGCAAGCTGTGGGGGAGTAGTGGTACTGTAGTGGGCTTGTAAGCAAGTCCACTGTGTAGTGCTACATATGGAATGAAAATGAATTCACACTATTTTGTATAGTCAAATAAATTTCTGCTAAAACTAAGGAAAAAAACAATGTCTATTGTGAAGTTTAGCCAGCTTGTCCAGGGTACAAAGGCAGATACTAGACAACAACAATACAAAAGCCAAAATACAGCACTTAGTAGCACAACATGGAAATAATTACTGGAGGTGCACAAAAAACTCTTCATTGAAAGCATCAAGTCAACCTGTATCAAGTCATAGTAAGTAAGTAATGCATCTGCAGTCCATAAAAGAACAGTGCTCACCAACATGATAGCACTAAGGTCCAGAGCGGGCTACAAAAAATCAAAGCTAGAACTTCCCACTTCGCATCACGTGTGCTTGGGACTTCTCCTTGGCAGTGTCCGGATCACCGCCAGGTGCAGGCAAGGCATAGTACACCCTTCAAGTATCTAACATCCAGCGGCAATGTCTGATGGCTCATCAGTATCATCCGGCCATTCCCTACGCTCCCATGGACATGTTATCAACCCCATCGAATCAACAAGTGTCCATAGTCAGAAGCCGCACAAGCAGGCGGCTAAGTGGACCAATGAAGAAACAACCGCTCTGCTCACTTTTCTTGCTAAACACCCTCCAACGGGAGATGGTGGCTCATTCAAGAAGCCCATTTGGACTGCAGCCGCCTCACAATTAGCAAATGACTTTCCACGTTTTGAGGGAGGCATAAAAGATGCAGAAACATGCGAGCATAGATTTGCTCTTGTGAGTTTATTTCACTTGTTATCATATTTAATCACCGATATTCTATCAGATGAGGAAACACTACGACGCTGTGATTTCACTCAAGAACGCATCAGGGTTTACATACAGCAACAAAGATGGCGCAAACATCATGCTCGAACAAGCCGATGTATGGAAAAGATATGTCAAGGTGTGTGCCGCTCACTTTATCCAGATGAATTGACCCACTAATGTACTATTGTAGTCCCACCCTACCACAAAGCCCTTTCGAAACAAAGGGTTCGCGCATTTTGATCACGTCGCACTGCTGATCCCTGACAAAGGGAGGGGGACCTATGTTTATCGCCCGGCAGCAGAAGGGGAGCATCAAACGACAGAAGGTACTAGCAGCAGCTCGCTCGGTGATGATGCCACCCACCTGCAAACCCGCCCCAGTCTTGGCTCACTGCCTCGGCTCACAGCAGCTGAGGAAAGGCAGTCGGATGCCATCCAAAGTGCCTTTCTGAATGTGCCACCAGATGACTACGGCAATGTGCCCAACACCCCCTTTTCTTCTGCCTCTGTCGCCACCAAGAATGCTACCACCAATGCGATTCCTAGGTCCACTTTCCTTTCGCCGTCGCCAGCCCCCTCTAGTACCCCACCCAGTAGCAGCATTAGTGGAAAGAGGAAATCTGCTTCCTCGGCCTTTACAGAGCACAGTTCACACAAGTGTCCACGTCCACTATCGGTGACTGCACAAGCACAACAACTGGGAGGATCTGCCATGCAAGAGATGACGGTGGTTGTCAGGGATCTTGTCCACATGATCGTACCATTATCATCCAATGCTTTCGACAATGCAGTGCAGATTGTCCACGGGCACAGAGAGCTCTCATCAGAGCAACGGCTGGACATCAACGATTTTCTTGCCGATGAACGGAATGCTAGACAGGCTGCACTTTTTGTTGGGTATGATGAGGATGACAGAAAGCAGTGGCTACAATGACGGCTGGCTGAGATTGCATCAAAAAGGGCCGCAGGTGGTATTTGATACTTTGTTGTTTTATGATCTACCGTTGTATTTTTTTTTACTGCTTGATGCAATTGATTTCGTGTGTGCCCGGATTACAATCAATTGGCGATGAGTACTACAAACCACGACGCAGTAGTTCCTCCCGGTAATCTACCCACATTTACTTTGCAATCCTATCATGCCGTATATCCGCCCGCCTCCGTTCGGCCACATCTGCAGGCCCATCACCAAGAATGGCGCCATCCCTATCCCCATCCCCTTCAACAATGTGGTCGATATTGGCAAGTTCTGGGTCAAAAAAATCATCTGGATTGTATCGGCAAACGAAGTTGTGTAGTGCACAAAGTGCGACGGGAACACGGGCCTGGATATGCATGTCATATTTGAGGGGGATCTGGAGAATGCGGAACTGGTGCTTTAAAACACCAAAGATATGCTCGATTACGTTTCTGAGTGCGGCATGTCGTAGATTGAACAATTCCTCCCAGTTTTGTGGTCTGTTATAACTGATTAGTAAATGTAACGCAAGGTGTACCCAAGAGGACATAGGTAACACGAAGTGTACTCAAGAGAGTGTTCGACTAAACCCAAGAGAGGCGGACACTCATGAAGAGGTACCACAGCGTCTCTCCTAGCAAGCTTAGTGTGAACCTAAGACAGAGGACAAAGGACGAAGACGAGGGAGCACACTGGTCTCGAGAATCACACGAGAACAAGGGATGAGTACGACGAAAACTAATGGACAGAAGACGAGGGACTTAGGATTAAGAGATTCGAGGATCAAGGACGAAGGACGTTGGGGAGGACTGAGGACAATGACGAGGAGCTCAGAGGACTCAAGAATCGCTCGAGGACAGAGAAGGGCTAGCACCAGGTGCGTGTAATATACATGATTGGTACTTGTACTGAACTAACTAAGGACCAAGGATAATCTACGCTAGGTGCATACCGTTCAACAGGGAGACACGGGATGAAAACCATGATAGACTAGCCCAGATGGGGCGGACTCTCACGAGGAGGTCAACAGCATCCCATCTAGCAAGCTAGCGATGAGCGACTGGGGATGAACCAGAAGCCGGAGTGACGAGGGACGAGTGACAAGCTACTGGGAATAGCCAGGAGCCAGAGTGCGCTACCTTGGACTGAGGATTGTCTCAGGACTCTGAGAGTCGACGAGGAATCAATGGGAGGATGGAGGCAGACCAGGTCGACCAGGTAGATTCAGAGTGAGGAACTATAATATAGGCGACCTGGTATATAAGTGTTCTAGTCGTGGGAGAATAGAACACTATGGAATGTGATGGAACAAGGGAGAACATCGCCGTCATGAGAGAGACAGCTGCGGAGTTAATCGTCCAATGAGAGAGCAAAGATAAGGCAAGATAAAAGAAGAAACTGTAGAGTCGAGTCATCCACCTTGGAAAGGAAATGACAACACGAGGAAGTCATAGGAAGGGGAAAGGTGAGGAGACGAGACGACAGTTTGAGATACTACTCAGGGAAAGAAGTAAGCCTGAGAGATAAAGGTAAGAGTTATCACCCGAAGAGAACGTTGATAGCCTCAAGAGAAAGTCGTGGTTGACGACGAGAAGAGGAAGAACTAAAGGGAACGATGAGAGAAGGGTTCATAAGAGAAAGAAGAAGAAAAGAATCGTAACAGTAAACAGGTAGAACACGGGTTGAAATTTACCTCAGATTGGCCTGACGCCATTCTTTCAAATGGTATTGGACATCCTGATATGGCACAAGAAGTGTGTCTGATGTGCCGAAGCCTGTGTCGGCAAGGAGATACTTGCTGCGTGGAATCCACAAGTCATGGGTATGCGTGTCGTTCCATAGTGTTGCATCAGCTGTTGTGCCATCCCAGCCAGTGAGGGCATATGTGAAGAAGAATTCAAAGTCGCAAACAAATAGACAGTTTTGTGAGAGGTACCCTTTTTGGTTGCACATGTATGTATGGTCCTCAAGAGCAGCAAAAGCGCAGATATGTGTGCCATCAACAGCGCCAATACAATCTCGAAAGAAACAGAAGCACAGGTCTTTGGCAATAACGGGTGAAGTTGGGGTATGTTGTGTTGGAAATTGGACCTGAGAGGTGTAGAATGGCGGGGTAGAAAAAAACTGAAGCATGCACTTGAAATACCTAATGGGTGGTAGATAGGTAATAGCCGTAAAAATGTTGAAGTACTCACTTTGTGATTGTCTCGGTTGTGTGTTGAAATCTCTCACTGACGTGTCGGGATGGTAGACCGGTTACACAGGTGTAGAGAAATATACCTAATTGCTCCTCAACGGAGATGCCATTCTTTGATGTGGCAAATCCACGGTGAACTAGTACCCTCAACAACTGATCAAATGTGTTGTGTCCGACACCAAGGCATGTTCGAATCCACTTGGGATGTCCATTGAGAAGCTCTATCATCCATCCTTCACCGCTCAAGATCGATGTATGATAGGGTATTGAAGCTGTAGGAGTTAGAAACAACAGGTTATAATAGTACACCATTTGGGTGGCAATGATCACTATCAAAGCGATCAGACGGCAATGGCGTATGTCTTGAATTTTTTGTGCTTCCAAATCCATGATGGTGTTGGATATGAGACCGTACTGTAATCCGGACACTGCCGAGGAGGAGTCCCAAGCACACGTGATGCGAAGTGGAAAGTTCTAGCTTTGATTTTTTGTAGCCCGTTCTGGACCTTATTTCTTTCGCGCTGATGTACTATGTCCGACTCCATATGGACCTTGTAGTACGTGGAACATGTTAGATATCGTACTCCCTTTTGAAAGGACTACTACTGCTGGACCGACAGGCGTGATGGCCTCGAGATTACGGCCTCTCTGCTGTCAATCCATCTCATGGTCCTGAGCACGGTGGCCTATTTGACGCCAATGACAAGGACTAATGCTATCATCATGTTTAGGGAGGGGTCAGGGAGAAATCGTTGCAGTGGATCAGATATGCGCACGATTGAAGGAGGAAAGCAGAGGTTCAAAAGCATCTAGCGATGGGAAGAAAGGGAGGACGAGCTACCGGATTCAGGATCACCAAAGCGCCGCGCTCGTCGTTCTGCTGCATCTCGGTAGGTACCAGGGCGTGAACACAACGTTGGTGGCTACATCCACATGTCGCGCGCCCCACCACATGCCACCGAGGTGCACGAGCGTGTTGTCGGACGAAAGTGACGTGACGTGGCTCGAGTCATTGCATCCATAGACTAGTGTCTATTTTTTATTTTTCGGCGGGCACTGATCAACCGCTTCTCCAATGCACACACCCTCCACGTCTACGCAGCCCTGAGACAGAGCGTCATATTGAATGTCGTCACCTTGCACGCGACCAGCATACCCACGCGCGGGGTGCCCTTGCCCTCCTCACGTCCATCAATGGCACGCGAGTTATCATGTTGTACATGAGAGACGAGAGGTCTGATAGTATTCTGCGACAGGGACCATCAAACACACACCTCACTCAAAGTAACCAAAAGAGCGAGACATGATGACTATAGTCCTGGAGATCGAGATCCCGGTCATGCGTAGTCCAGGCACCTACTTGGAGGCCGCGTATGATAGGCCAATGCTGGCCGACCATCTTGCTGCGAGTGACTCAAGATACGATGGGCGAGTCTTGCTGAGCATCCAGCATCCAGCCGTATATCAAGGCCACGGGCCAGCGCTGCATGGAGCATTGAGATATCAATACCCCAAACATGACCAGCTGCTCGGACTTACCCATACGTGCAACCGAGGCCCGAGCGAGTTATGAGGGGAGCATGAGAGACACCCATATATGTGGCTGTCGTTCGTGTCTGGATCTGAGAACGCGTTTCATGATCCGAAAACGAATGCAGGAATGGTGCCGCCGAGTGGGTGCAAGGGAGGCTAACAGAAGTCAGTCGAGCAACGTGTTGTGGCGGAAGGGTCGTGCGCGGATGAGCCAAATGACCTATCGATCTCAGAAGAGACGCGAAGACATGGTATGTCAGGTCCTATCCCTCGCGCGAGGGCCCCGAATGCTCCAGTGTCGGATAGTTGCCATCGTAAGCTCCTTGGTGAGGCAATATCGGGCTTCTGGTACATATTGAAAGGTAAAATCGCGATTTATGTCGTATCTGGTGAGACCCGTGGTTGAGCCCGACCTGATCATACTTGGAACCATGGGAGAGTGAACTTGCGAGTCGCGTGACCCCCACTAATCAGGTAATTAGTCAGCGTATACTCATAGAGCGATAATTGAATGACCCACGTAAAGAGCGATGGGTCTGTGCATTCATCGCGACAAGGGGCATCAACAGGATTTGGGTTCCCATGGACTCGATGATCAGAACAGCAGGCACACCATCATCTGGACCCACGGGAAGCCTCCCCCATCTCACCCAGCGCAAGTCCCATCCGACTACCCACGTATATATAACTGGTTGTGACTACTACTTCCCCAACAGTAGCAGGTAAGTAGAGCAGTAGGGGTAGCAGTGTTCCCCCCTCTGTGCGTACTGTGCGGCATGGATACTCGGAGACGGGTGGCTGACGTGTACGCAATATTGGTTTGACCACATGGGACCCCCCTTCGTTCCACAGACGTCAACTAAGGCACCCCAAGGGGTGCCTTAGTCATGCCATTTCTGATAAGGGAACTTGAAGTGAGGAAAACACACATTCTTCCTTTTAGCGCTCCCACACCGGGGCAGGTATGTTTCGCAAAAGCGTTCCGCAAGGGAGAGACGGTAAGTATGCAGGTCATTACGAGAAGAAACACTGACGAGCAAACCAAGGGAACCATTGGGGAGTGAAGGTGAGATTGACAAATCGACTGATCAGGCATCACAAAAAACGCAGATTTGTGACATTGCCTAATACGTCCACCGTGACTTGACGCCACGTGACAAAGTATCCCACGCAGTGCGTTGCTGATGGCATCTGGATGTACCCCCATCGCC
>JBBPUG010000624.1:0-18396 GCA_038094535.1 Tubosaeta aff. alveolata | reverse complement strand
GGAATAGATGGGATAACACATGATGATTTGAGGGGTGATGGGATATCCCAGAGCTTGATGGACAAACCCATGGAAAAATGACCACTTAGGTAAATAGTTGACCCACATTTAATATACCTAACAGGTCTCCTTTTAGGGTGTGACTGAAGTGGTTGACAACACCAATGCATCTATCCTCCCTAACCCTGTCATCATTAACGCCCTCGACCTTAAGCTCCTCGACTACATTCGATCCTCGTCCTTGTCCAACCCACTCGTCCTTCGTGCACTCAAAGCCATGGAAGAAGCAACACCTTTGTTCCCTCGTTCCTTGCTCCAAGACTGGTCATTTGATAATGGCCACCTCTTTTACAAAGGTCGTCTATATGTTCCACCATCGTCTCACTCCACACTTCTCCACAGTATTCACTCCTCCCCTACCACTGGCCATGCTGGTCAATTCCACATGAAAGCAATTCTAGAACATGACTTCTAGTGGCCAGGACTTGGTACTTTCGTCAAAAACTTTGTAGCTGGTTGTGCCGTATGTCAGCAATCCAAGGTCAACACTCATCCCACTGTCACTCCCTTAAACCCGATTCCATCGTCGTCGTCTCTGCCATTTTGACAGATCTCTGTCAAACTCATCATAGATCTCCTATTGTCCTCCAACTTCAATTCTATTATGGTCGTGGTCGACCATGGCCTTATGAAGGGGGTAATTTTCATCCCTTGTAACAAAACCATTGATGCTGCAGGAGTTGCCAAACTTTTCTTCAACAATGTATTCAAACACTTTGGCCTTTATGACTCTATCATCTCAGATCATGGCCCACAGTTCGCCTCCCTATTTGCCCTAGAACTCACTCGTCTCCTCCAGTATGACATCTGACTCTCCACTGCGTATCACCCTCAGACTGATGGCCAAACTGAATGAACAAATCAAGAACTCAAGACCTACCTTCGTATCTTCTGCGCCAATAATCCCCACTCCTGGTCGGAATTCCTCACTACTGCTGAGTTCCATCACAACTCTGTCCCTCATAGCTCCATGAAATCATCTCCATTCTCCCTCCTTCTTGGTTACAAACCCCAATCATTCCCTGCCCTGGATAAAACATTCATTTCCGCTCTGTCTGACAGATTGATCATCTTGTCCAAGGCACGAGAAGAAGCCCTTGCTATACATGACTCCGCTCGCTTGGCGATGACTCACCACTCCACCCGCTCTTTCTCCTCTTGGAAAGTCGGAGACAAGGTATGGCTGGAAGCCACCAACCTTCGAATCCCTTACCCCTCTAGAAAACTTGCTCCCAAACGTCACGGGCCATTCGAAATCTCACAAGTCGTCTCTCCTTTTGTTCATCATCTTAGACTACCTCCCTCCTGGAAGATTCATGACACATTCCACACTTCCCTCCTATCACTGTTCAAACAGACCGAAGCACATGGACCTTCCTTTCCTAAACCACCTCCGGATGTTATAGATAATGAAGAAGAATTTGAAGTGGAAGCAATCCTATCGCACAAAGGCCGCCCTGGCAACTATCAGTACCTGACCACATGGAAAGGATATTTCCAGTCTGAAGCAACATGGGAACCTGAAGAAAATCTCCGTCATGCTCCTAAGATTCTTTCTCCTTATAAACATTCCTATTCTTTGAAATAATTGCTAAACCCCTTGAGTGGTGTCATACCTCTTCGTGAGTGTCCTCCTCAATAGTCAAACTGTTGTTTGTTCTTTCATACTATGTCTACTTTTCAACCATGTCTAGTTTTCATTGTCTTTGTCTCTTCATTCATCCACATTTGGCTCAAATCAGTGAAAGTCTTAGCGTGCTGCTGTGCGCCACTACCGAGTACCTGATTCTCTGGCAATGTGCTTGTCTCTTACTCCCCTCCTTCCATCTCCATGAACAACGATAACCTCCCTTGCACTTATACCATCCCAAGATGGGACACCACTGACTTCCCCGATGATATCATCTATATCAATAAACCTCTATCTGCTCACCGACTCTCTCCCCCTCCTGCAGGCTATCGTGACTCGTTATTTCATCTTTTGGCTGATCCATCCATGGCTTGTGCTCTCAAATACTATTTGGACAATGGTTCCCCATTATCTGCCCTATGCCAGCTCCTTCATCATTCTCGACTCCTATCTATTGCTCATTCACTGGGCTTGGAACAAACCTCCACTATTGACACTTAACGCCTAGATTCAGCCAATGTTGAAGCCTTTGTCATCTTAGCCCATCATCTTCACCTCGGAAAATTCCTTGGGGATATTCATCATTACTTTGAGCAACTCTCTTTGTCGTCATCATCCTTCTCTCATTGTCATTCTACTCCACCTCATCGCAAGAAATCCACTCGTCGTTGTACCATCCATCCTCCTCATCAATGCTCTCCCTCTCCCGTTAACCCTCGAAACATTCTCTTTACCTTGGAGTTCATTGAGGATGACACCAGATCACCCTCTGCCATAGACTTTTAGTCTTCGTGGGTACTTCAACAGTACGAAGGGGGTAATGTTACGATTTTTTTTCCTCTTTGTTTCATGTACTCTTCTCTCGTTGTTCTCTTTAGTTCTTCTTCTTCTCATCATCGACTATGACTTTCTCTTGAGGCTATCAACATTCCCTTTGGGTGATAACTCTTGCCTTTTGTCTCTCAGGCTTACTTCTTTCCCTGAGTAGCATCTCGAACTGTCATCTCGTCCTCTCACCTTTCTCTTTCCAATGACTTCCTTGTGTTGTCATTTCCTTTCCAAGGTAGATGACTTGACTCTACAGTTCCTTCTTTTATCTTGCCTTATCTTTGCTCTCTCATTGGACAATTAGCTCTGCAGCTGTCTCTCTCACAACGGCAATGTTCCCCCTTGTTTCATAGCATTCCATAGCATTCAATTCTCCCACGATTGGAACACTTATATACCTGATTGCCTGTACAATAGTTCCTCACTCTGAATCTACGCACCAAGTGTGTAATATTCTCTGTCCTCAAGTGACTCTCAAGTCCTAGTATTTCCTCAACATCGAACTCTTAGTCTTTCAACCTTCCAGTTGATATCCATCATCCCCTGCCTACGATTCTCATTGTATCCTTCGTCCTCGCTTTACAACCTCTGTTCTTGGTTCGTACTTGACTAGCTAAGGGAGACACTGTGGTACCTCTTTGTGAGTGTCCGCCTCTCTGGAGTTAAGTCAAACGTCCCTTCAAGCACACAAGTGTTACAGTTTTATGTTGTGTTTCTCAAAGTTCATTCCAATACCGATGCTTGAGCAGATTGATCATGGATCTTACCCCCAACTTGAATGCGCGTGGGAGGTGAAACAGATGACCACAATGGGCCAAATCTCAGTAGGTAGTCAAGGAGACTGAGATATCTTGAGCTTGCATGGTATGTGGAACTTTGCATTATTTTTGGCACAACTTCCATCTCACAGTCGAGCCGCACCATCCCCACACGGCCCACCTGGTTTGGAGTGTTTGTGTCAGATCATATGGTGAACCTTTCCTGCAATGTGAAGGTAGCCAGCTGATCAGGTTTACTGGGCACTACACTTACCAGGAGAGGCGTCACCAAAGGAGATAAGACAACAAATGACAGTGCGCAATCAGTTCAAGGCTCACATAACAATCGGGCCATGTTGGATTGCTGTGGGCTGCATGTGCACAACGGCACAAACACGAGCGTGATATAACAATGGCCACGCAGGCTGTAAGATGGCCATCCCATCCTCAAGGCATGGTTTTAGTGTGGGCCAAGGTCTTCGCGGCTGCTTGCATCGTCAACACCAACCCTGTCAACAGCTGGGATGACACATTGTATGTGTGCTTGAAATGCAGCAAATGTGAGCCTGAGACTGACCCCCTGTTTCTCCTAGGAAAGTGGGGGTTACACCTTGGGATACAGGGGATGTTCAGCCTCCCCTCTGCGACCTCCTCTTGTCAAACGAGCTTGATCTTCCCAAGACTGGCCGCACGCTCATCCCAGGATGTGGCAGGGTAAGCTCTGTCAAGGTTCATCACCACCTGAGTGGCTCACCTGAATCAGGATTATGATGCAGCTTTTGTTAGGTCTTGCCTGGGTCTTGACGTTTTGGCTATTGATCTGCATCAGCAAATTCCCAATGACATATACAGGCATGGACAGGTCTGCACAGGGGTCATAGTGCTATGGCAAGGTCCCCTATCATACAGGGGACCCACAGGCCACATAGGCTACACAGGATTAGTAATCCTGTACAACGAACGGCTGCTACACAGGATTAGTAACCCGTACAGTGCTGTACAGCGTGCACAGAGTGTCACATATGGTCACATATAATACACTTTTTTTTTTTTGCTCCCACTTCACCTCAAGGTTTTTAAGCAATCAGAATAAAATTTATTACAACTAATCTAATACATGTGCTTATTCCTTTTGCCCTTGCCCTTGCCCTCACCATGGTGGGTTGTTGCACCACCACCCAGCTATCATTGCCACATGGAGTGCATGGATCCACCCTCTTGCTGCTTTGTCATGGGTGGTTGGTTGTGGCACCTCCCATCTTCCTCATCCTCCTTGCCATGATGTGCATGCTGGTGCTGCTGCACCTCCTTGCTATCAATGTCATTGGGGTTACTGTTGGCGAGCAGGTGTTGCCGTAGTGGGGGCACAATAGCGCCCCCTTGTCATCCTGGTAGTGGTTGGTGTGCGGCCATGCTGCCTTGTCGCCCTCATCACTGCTGTTTTCGTGATGGTGATGGTGGTGGTATCAGCACGTGCTGGGTGATGGGGGCATGGTTGTGCTACCTTGTCCCTGCTGCTGCCATCCTCGTCCTGGTAGTGGTGGGCATGGCATGTGCCAACCCTGCTGGCATGCCATCGCACGCCTCTCAGTAGGGTGTCATTGCACCCCTACACCCTCGTTGTCAGTGCTGCAGTGGTGGGTGCACCATTGCATACCCTCGCCCTCATCATCGTTTTTGTGATGGTGGTGGTAGCACATCTGTGCCGTTTCACACCCTCGCCCTCATTGTTGTTGCGGTAATGGTGGTGGTGGCACAGGTCCACCGTCTCGCACCCTTGGCTGTGTCATTGGCGCAGTGGTGACGGGTGTGCTGTTGCCTCCCCTTGCCCTCGTCATCATCATCGCGGTGTTGGCGTGGCAGCAGATGCACCACTTTGCATGGTTGCCTGCATCATGGACACAGTGGTGGTGGGTGCATCGTTGCATACCCTCACCCTTGTTGTCCTCATCGTTGGCACAGTGGAGGTGGGTATGCTCATAGTGGGGGCTGCTTGCGCGGCCGCCTTGCCACTGCCATCGATGTGGTGGAGGGGGCACTGTTGTGTCTCCTCACCCAGTCATTGTGGTGGGGCACACACCATTCGCCTTGCTGTCGACAATGACGTTATGGTAGTTGGGGCGCTATTGCACCTCTTCACCCTCGTTGTTGTTGTTGTGGAGGCCACACACGCCGGTCACCTTGTTACCGATGATGATGTGGTGGTGGGGGCACCATCATGCCTCCTCGCCATTGTTGCCGTTTCGCCCCCTCGTCGTTGTGTTGGGGGAGACTGGGAACGCCGTCTCACCTCACTGTGGTCGCCAATGCTGTGGTGGGGGGACACTGTTGTGTTGCCTTGCCCTCGTCATCATGGGCCACATGCGCTAGTCGCCTCATTGACGACGACGTTGTAGTGGTGGGGGTGCTGTCACGCCTCCTTGCTCTCATCACAGTTGTGGTGGGGGCTGGGCATGCTGTTTTCACCCTGTCGTTGTTGTGGTAACGCTGCGGTGGGGGTGCTGTTGCCTCACCTCATGCTCATCATTGTCATCATTGTGAGGATGCGCACGCTGGTCGCCTCATCACCATTGTAGTGGGCTTGGCATGCTGTTTTCCCCGAAGTTGTTGGCACTGTGGTGGTGGGGATGCAGTTGTGTCACCTCGCCCTCGTTGTCGTTGCCATTGTGGTGGGGGCTAGGTGTGCCGTTTTGCCTCGTCATCGTGGTGGTGGGGAGACTTGGCACACCATTCTTCCCCATCATCATCATCGGCAATGTGCTAGTGGGGGTGCTGTTGTCTTCGCCTCCTCATCATTGTCGCTGTCGTCATAGTGGGAACTGGGGGTGCCATTTCACCCCATCGTTGTCATGGTAGGGGCTGGGCACACCGTTCCGCCCTGTCATCATTGGCGCTGTGCTGGTGGGTGCACCTTCATGCCCCTCACGTGTTGTTGTTGTTGTGCAGTGGTGGCAGCGCGATGTTGTGTGCATCGCCACCTCGGCATCATGTGAGGCGGCAGTATAGTGGGAACGTGCACGTGAAAGGGAGTGTGCACATCTGGGGTGGTGCGTGCACAGATGGAGGACCTAGAGTGGGTGAGTGCTGTCAAAGTATAACTCCGGACATCTCCAGAGTTCATACAGAGACCAACTCCAGTCGTTTCTTGCCCATCTTTCATTCTACCTCTTTCAGACTCACATGTACCTATTATAGTATAGTCTTACCTCGTGTCAATCGCTTGATGGCGCTCCTACTCCCTCTGAACACGTGCTGCTGCACTCTTTGTTATTTCCCAAAGCAGCACGCCTATTTTCGCTCCGGACTTGCCTGGAGTTTAGCGAGCGCATATCCTCGTCACTATTTAACCCTTCCAACTCCTTCGTCTCACCTCAGTTGTGCTCAGTACTTGTGGCACATTCTGAGTTGGGCATTGTTGCCCCTATTTAGACACTTTAACAAGTGCATGCGAGAGCATGTGTGAATGGGTAGGGGTGCTCACCATTGCCCAAGCGAGGGGAGGCAAGACTGCTGGTGGTGGGATGAATGGAAGCAGCAAGTGATCAGTGTGACCACAACTTAACATTGGTCACATGATCAATCTGTGTGAAATTTCTCTAAGTCTTTATTCATTAGGAATCAATTGGTACACTTTACTACACTATTTACCCTAATTAGATAATCCATCCAGGGTGTACAGACAGCACAGGGCTGCTGACTCTGTAGCGCTGTCATCTGGTGATGCAATGTGATGGTGTGGTGTGACTGTACCTTACTGTAATCATGTGAATGTGGGACATGTTGGCATGTGATGCCTGTAGCATGCTGGCAGATGCTGTCACACTGCCATAATATTGTAATATGCTGTCATCACTACAGCTAATTGGTAATTTGCTAATGTGTCACCGACAGCGATATAAGCTGTGCTCGAGTGAGATTCCAAGGGCCAAGAGACTTATAAATTTGACAGCCATTTGAACACACCAGATGTTTCAAAGTTTCCGGGCCCCAAAGTGTCTTTTGAGGTAGCTGACTTCTCTGACTTTTCAGTCACTGATGATCAGTGGTTCTCCCTGATATATGACTATACATGAGTAATGCTCACCTGTCTGCATACAGTTGTGACGAGCAGCTCGTCAGATTCTTCCAGCTGGTGTGCAGGGTTGAGTGGGGTAAACAAATGTCTGCTTTACTAAAGCCAGGTGGTTACCTCGTCACACTTGTCTATCTGCTCAACCTTGGTGAGGACAATGCTGGGCTGCCGTTCTTTGTGAAACCAGAACACTATGTTGAGGTGCTCAAAGAGGGTTGGGAGAAAGTCTTGGATAAGGTTCCAGAAAAATCAATACCACTACACGAGGGTCAGGAGAAGTTAGTTGTCTATAGGAAGTTATGATTTGCTGCGGAGTAGCCTCAAATGCCATTGATAATCACTCACAGCAGGCTGGATGAAAAATCCTAAGTCATCGATCTAAGTCGATCAATACTAATCTAAGCTCATGTAAGGCTGCCTTGTCAAAAAAGTTCCAGCCCACTCTTTCAGCATCACCTGGCATCCTTCTAGAAAAGCTCGTTCGCCTGGCTTTCCTAGTAAAACTACAAATCGCCTCTTTTTCAGCGCCAGGTCTCCCCTGATGCGATACGTGTTTGCAGACAAACTTCCAACCAAGTTACAAGAAGCGCCGGATGCATTCAAATCCGAAAGTTTCACTTCTAGAAATGGAAACCATGTGATAGATGACACTATGCATGATAGCAAACTCTCTGGTTTGACTAATACTTGATCACCACAAGTAAGAGGTACAATGTCACAAGACAGGTATTTTGGCTGAAATTCTACTGTGGTTTCAGACTGCCTTCCAGGAGCAGTATTGACACTTCTTTAGAACAGGTCTATTGGAAAACCTCGTTACCCCATTGGGGGTATATAAGTAACAGCCCTCAAACTGCATGTCAGACTGCCAAGTTCCTCTGATCATACCACCTGCCCACCATGACACTTGGCTTTGTGGCAGCAGGTTTGACAGCTCTTGCACTCGCTTACACCTTGTTCAAACACTGGACGTGTAAATATTTATCCAACATCTGTGATCCAAAGTCACCCTCATTCCTCCTTGGTAGGCAACTTATGCTCCTTCTAGACTTGTGCTGACTTCCATTAGGAAACTTGTTGAAAATCTTTCAGCGTCCTGCTAGAGAAACTGACCTCGAATGGCACAAACTTTATGGGGACGTTGTGCAGTTCAGAGCTGTCCTTGGAGTACATTCCACTCATCGACGGCACTATCGATACCTAGCTGATGGTGTACATCGTGAATTTCAGGAGGACCAGCTCTGGATCACAGATCCAAAGGCACTCCAGCAAATATTCAACACCTCAGGGTACTGTTACCTGAAGAAGCACAGCAACCAGATTATATCCCAGATACTAAATGGAAAGGGGGTCGTTTGGGCCAATGGTAAGTAGCACAAGCTACTTCACAATGGAAGATCTATAGCAAATTTCACAGGAGACGATCATAAGCAACAAAGAAGAGTCCTTCTACCCGGGTTTGGAGGTCCAGAATCCAAGGCCTTTTTGAACATCTTCAAAGGATGTGCAGAATCTGTAATTTTGCCGGTGTCAATCCGTCTTGCCTTGACTCATGATCTATATGTAGATGTGCTTGAGATGGCTAGAGATCATTGGTAATAATACAGACCAGAATTCTGTCATCAATGTCACACCATGCATCTCCCATGGAGCGCTGGATGCAATTGGCCAAGGTACTTTCACTCTCATGACACAATATACTTTTTTACGAGCTGCATTTGATGTTCAATTCAGTGCTGTGAAAGATGATGCCCATCCATTAGTGATGGTGTATAGAAATGCACTGTTCATTCTAATCTCCTTTTCCCTGAGAGTTAACTTGATTCAGTACGCAGGAACGATATTTTTGAACATCCCTCTGCACAACAGGTTTTTCTTCAGGCAACCACTAAATACATCCTGATATTCATACTGGAGTGGTTTGTTCATCATGGCTCGCACCACCATCTGACACATGCACGAAAGATGAGAATTGTTACTACAGATGTAGCAAAGAGATTAGTATGAGAGAAAGCAGAATCTCTGTTGGCAGGCAAAAGGAGCCGGAACATTTTCAGCTTGCTTGGTAGGTGCTATTTTTATTTCTTTATTGACGTTTCTTACTGTCTTTCAGTCAAAGCCAACATGGACACAGAGGCAAAGCACAAGTTGACTGAGGAAGAATTGTTATCTTAGATGCGGTATGATCATTTCTTTTGTCTCCAGTTCTTGCCTGACAATCACTAGTACGATTTTGCTTGCGGGTCATGAAACCACATCAAACAGCCTGAGCTGGATCCTTCTGGAGCTCACATGTCACCCAGAAATGCAATCTAGACTCCATACTGAGATCAGGGAGATAGAAGCTGCTGTCCAAGCACATAGTGACACCCAGTTCACAGTTGCCGATCTCGATGCAATGTACTATACAACAGCAGTCCTCAAGGTGAATGATACATACCCAAAGTGCTTCCTGTCACATGGCTGACCGTATGGGTACATGACTAGGAGGGATTAAGGTATCATCCAGTGGTCTCGCACATAGAGCATATTGCAGGTGTAGACGACATCCTTCCACTTGCCACACCCATCACTATGGAATCAGGTGAAGTGATTGATGAAATAGTCATTCCAAAAGGGACAGGGATACTAGCGTCAATTGCTGCATACAATTGGTGCGTTGTGTTTGTGTTCACATACACACCATGGCTAATCAGCCCTGGATTTCCACAGTAATACAGAACTATGGGGCGAGGACGCAGACGAGTTCAACCCTGACCACTGGCTAGACGGTATTGCAAGCAACAAGAAAGCTGTCCAGATTGGCATGTATTCTAACCTGTAAGGAGGCTCGTTGACAGATGGGCAGGAATGAGCTCTAACACAGCCGATGATAGGATGACATTCATAGGCAGTACTCATGCATGCTTGGGATGGCGTTTTGCATACGCCACAGTCTGACATCTGTCCATGAAATCCCACTGACTGACAGCAATTGACAGGGTGATCGAGATTCAAGCATTCCTAGTCAAGATCATTGGCCAGTTTAAGCTGACAATGACAGAACAATCGCACAGGGTGCGTCGCAGACCAACTGGGTTGATGACACCTATTGTCAAGGGCAAATTGGAATACAGCTCTCAGCTGCCGTTGGCTGTGTCAATCATTGCACACGAGGATCATACTTTGTAAATCACCATTATGATTTTCCCCTTTCAGATATCATTGATTTTTTGTACCACATGCCTATTTTGTTATGTAATGTTACATTTGAATGGCTTAGGCTGCGATGAAACAATTTCAACCCCAAGTAATATCAGTTTGGAGTGGTTGGGATCATATGCAAGTTGAGTATTGCAAGCAGAACAAGACATCAGGACCGCAGATCCAGAATACATGGGGGAAGTTCCTACTATATATGTGGAACGTTGACTATCGGTGGTGTAGGGAACGCTCTGCGCTCACGCGCAGCCATATCTCCGCATGATTCTGTAAATTCCTCTCTTTCTTCACCGTAAGTGTAACCATGTCGTGTTTTCATTTCATACTGGCTTTGTCACTATTGGCACTTACATAATGTAATACTTTATCAACCTCTGGCAGATAGAAAAGTGGTCTTAGATCATGGGATATGGAACGAGAGGAAAGAGCCACCATTCACCAGAGTCTTGGGGAGTAGACAAAAGTTCCTGGTCCCTGGACGTGTGCTTGGCGAGGGCGGACTTGAAGGTGTTCGCCGGAACAGTGGCAGCTGAACCAGAAGGCTGTGAAGGCACTGACAGCCACGAGATCTGGAGCAGGATGAGTGCCTCAATGGTACAACTTGAGGCGAGTCTATTGCTGGTTGCTTCAACTGGGTTCAACCTTGGTGGTGGCAGAATATTGGGGTTCTATGGCACCAGTTCGTCACTGCAGATACAACTCCAACTTTGCCTCCACCTGGTCCTCGTTTCTCTCTCTGTTCGCTGTGTATTGAGCACTCAGGCAGTGCGTCCTACCTGTGGTGCGATTTGGGTCTTCACTCACGGGATGCTGTGCCACCAGAGTTGTGTCTGACAGTGTGCACCCAGCTCGCAGGCGGCTGTCTGTTTATCTACCTTAGTACCATGTGTTGACATGCACAGTGATTGTCTCTTATCTTATCTTTACATCCCCAACTTGGTGTTATGATCCTGTCATCTCTACCAGTGAGTATTCCAGAGCTTTCTTTACAGAGCAGATTCTAGCCTGTCATCCATGTGGTCTGAAGTCAGTGGCTGTCGGAGTGCACAGGTCTTCGGCATCATTACCCCAAATGGCACCAAAGACCTATGGCTATGAGTCTGCTTGTACCACTTCTTCACAGTGTGCCGTAATGCCTGGCTCTGTGGCAGTGGGTTTAACAGCTCTTGCGGCACTCGGTTATGCCTTGTTCAAGTACTTTTCTCGTCCGTCTTTATCCAGCATCCGTGGTCCAAAGTCACACTCCTTCTTCCTCAGTAAGTTACTTATTTGTGCCCCATGTCCTTAGATCAAGTTTGGCCTGACTTTTGCTAGGAAACTTGTTGGAGATTTTTCATCATCCTGCAGGTGAGACCAACTTTGAATGGCAAAGATGCTATGGGGACATTGTGCGGTTCAAGACTGTCTTTGGGGTGGGTTCAACTTATTGAAGGCACCTTATTGATACCGTAGCTAATGTTGCTTGTCGTGGATTTCAGGTAAACCAGCTCTGGATTGCTGATCCAAAGGCACTTCAGTGGATTTTCAATACTTCTGTGTACCATTACCCAAAGCCACACAGTGACCAAGTCACAATCAAATTGCTAACTGGAAAGGGGATCATTTGGGCTGACGGTACGTCTTGCGAATTGCTCTGGATGAGAAGACTGACAGGCACTTTCACAGGGGAAGATCATAAACGACAAAGAAAGGTTCTTCTTCCTGGGTTCGGTGGCCCAGAATCCAAGGCATTTTTGGACATCTTCAGAAGATGTGCTAGATCCATAGGCACTTACATATGTTGACTCGCCCTGCCTTCACTTACACTTTGATTTGGAGATGTGCATAGAATGGTTGGAGATTATCAGCAACAGCGCAGAACAGAACGTCATCATGAATGTGCCTGCTTGGATCTCTCATGGAGCGCTGGATGCAATTGGCCAAGGTATTTCATCACTCTCTCCATATAGGTTCCCATGTATACGTATTTCTAACTTTCAACAGCCACATTCGATGTACAATTTGGCACTGTCAAAGATGATGCTCATCCATTGGTGGCGGCATTTGGGAATGCAGTGTAAGTTCTGATCCTTCTTCAAGTTCCCTGAGATTTAACTCAATAATGTAATACTCAGAAATGACATTTTTGGACATCCCTCTGTACAACAAGTCCTCCTTGAGGCAGCTATGAGTACATTCCAATGTTCATACTAGAATGGTTCATTCAGCATAGCTCACACCATCGCCTGACATGTGCTCGGGAGATGGGAAACATTACCACAGATGTGGTGAAAGAATTGGTGCGGGAGAAAGCAGAATCTCTGTTAGCAGGCAAAGGGAGCCGCAATATTTTCAGCTTACTTGGTAGGTGATATTTTCATTGCCTTTTGATGTCCCTCACCAGCTCCCAGTCAAGGCTAACATGGATGTGGAGGTGAAGAACAAGTTGACTGAAGAGGAGTTACTATGTCAGATGCGGTATGTACTATTGTCTTGGGCTCTATTCAGCTTTTGCCTAACAGTGAGCAGTACAATTTTTTTTGTGGGCCACGAAACCATGTCAACCTCCCTAAGCTGGCTACTTTTGGAGCTGGTGCATTACCCAGAAATGCAGACTAGGCTTCGTGCTGAGATCTGGGAGACAGAAGCTGCTATCCAAGCACGTGGTGACACCCAGTTCACAGTCGCTGATTTCGATGCGATGTGTTACATGACAGCAGTTCTCAAGGTGAGTGGTAGACCTCCAGCATCCCTTGTTATGCTAACCACACGACATACCTCCCTAGGAGGGATTAAGGTACCATTCTGCATTAACACATGTCCAGCACATTGCAGGCAGAGACAACATCCTTCCACTTGCTAGACCCATTACTACAGAATCAGGTGAAGTGATTAACGAGATATTCTTCCCGAAAGGGACAGGGATTCTAGTCTCGATTGCTGCATATAACCAGTGCATTGCAATTGTGATACACTTGTCATTGCTTGACAATCCCTAATTCTCATAGTAATAAAGAACTGTGGGGCGAGGACACACATGAATTCAACCCTGGTCGTTGGCTGAATGGTACAGCAAGCGAGAAGAAAACCGTCCAGGTTGGCGTATATTCAAATTTGTAGGCCCCACCGTGCATATGCAGAATGGATTCTAACACAGTCAATGTCAGGATGACCTTCCTAGGCAGTACCCATGCCTGCTTGGGATGGTGTTTCACGTGCGTAAAGTTTTCGTCCGTTCTTGGGAGCCCACTCCCTGACACCCATTGACAGGGTGATCGAAATTCAGGCATTCCTTATTGAAATTATCGGCATGTTTGAGCTGACAATAACCGAACGATCGGTGAGGGTGCATCGGGGACAGACCAGCATATTGACACCAGTTGTTGATGGTGAGCTGGAATATGGCTCTCAGTTGCCATTGGCTGTGTTGATCGTTGCATGCGATGATCAAGCTTGAGGATCACAAGGTGTAGATCACACTTTTCTCCTTTCAAGTATCATGATTTTATCATGTGCAGCACTTCAGGCGAGAGGATTATGGTGGTAGATATGTATATATGGTTCCAACTTGAGCAATGCATGCTGCTCTATCATCCTTTCTCATTACAAATCCACACTCCTCCTAATCAATTTATACCCCTCGAGCATACAAACAATCTGATATCTCCTATGTGCCTCACCTGCGACTCTGAGTCACAGTGAATTACCCCTTGCAAACAGATTGATTAAGCCCCTAGAGAATGAAAATGAGTGAAACAACCATCAGCAAGCTACCTCTCCCTGCCCTCAGCTCTCCTCAAGTCAAAAATCTTAATCAATAGGTGGAGGGCTACCATGCCTACAGACGAATACTCCAAGCAGAGCAGTATGCTCAGTAAGAGCTTATGGTTCAGGATTTCAACCGAGTTTCCATACAAAGACAGTCAGACACCAGGATAGAGGGTGCACAAGAGAACCTGATCTGCATTAGGGTCATTGGATATCTCCTTCTTGAACTCCATGCTCAGTCTGACGTCTTCAGCGATACGCCCCATTCAGTTCTCATGGACTGGGTGACATCACCACCCTGGTTCACTAATGACATAGAGCAAGATGTGATTCTCAGTGCCGGAAAAATGTACTGTGATAAACTCCTCCGCTCATGTATGTCCTGGTATTTTCTTTCGTGACCCAACCACTTTTAATCCATCTCTAGTTCGAGTGGCGGGTCCACCCTATCAGCCACCCTCCTCACCCCCATTGTACCACAAATTTGACACACTAGAGGATATGTTGACTACAATTACAACCAATCATTGCAGAAAGAGAGTGCGCGAATCTTATTCGACATCCTTTCTGTCCTATTGCTCATGTCCGGCAGATGCTTGCCCGTGATGGGTTTCGGTGCATCATATCAGGCTTAGTGGGCGACTTCTCACTGCCTGAATGTGAGGCACTGTAGGCTGGCAAATCTTGTGCATCCATCAAACAAGTTGACATGGCTCACATTCTCAATACACCAATCCTGCAAGAGGTCGACTCTGTGGAGATCAGCAGAACAAGGAGGGCCTGGAAAAAGGTGCAGTGCACTCATAGGTGTGGATCCATTATACTCACCTCCTTCCCAGGAGAATAATGTTGAGGCTGGCACCAAGCCCATTCTGAACTGGTTGGGATTCTCCACGCTTACAAAACCTTTCAAGCAAGCAGGTAGTGTTGATCAAGTCTGGAATGTTCTATCATTGGCCCCCAGTCTCTTCTGCAGGTTTGATAAGTTGACATTATGGTTTGAATTGACCGAGCAGGTGTGTTATCCAGCAATGTCAGTCACATTAATTGGTGATGACCTCGAGTTGACAGCCACACTGTTATGAAGTGTGGTGCCAGCACACACGATATCTGATTCATCCACCGTATCAGTGACCCAGGAAAACACCCCAAGGACACTGCTATCATCATCGACTTCACACCAAACCTGGAGGGTGTGCCACCCCCGGATCCACGTTTACTTGCCCTCCATGCAACATGTGCTCAGGTCGTGCACCTTTCTGGCGCTGCTAAACTGTTTGACCAACTGCATGTTACAATTATTTTTCCTCTTTAGTTCTTCTTCTCGTCGTCAACTACAACTTTCCTTTGAGGCTATCAACATTCCCTTCAGATGATAACTCTTACCTTTATCTCTCAGGCTTACTTCTTTCCCTGAGTAGCATCTCAAACTGTCGTCTCGTCCTCTCACCTTTCTTTTTCCAATGACTTCCTCGTGTTGTCATTTCCTTTCCAAGGTAGATGACTCAACTCCACAGTTCCTTCTTTTATCTTGCCTTATCTTTGCTCTCTCATTGGACGATTAGCTCCACAGCTGTCTCTCTCACAATGGCAATGTTCCCCCTTGTTCCATAGCATTCCATAGTGTTCCATTCTCCCACAATTGGAACACTTATATACCTGATCGCCTGTACAATAGTTCCTCACTCTGAATCTATGATATTTGTCATACTCATTCTCTGTCCTCAAGCAACTCTCGAGACCTATGTGCCTCCTCGTCATTGTCCTTCGTCCTCTGTCCTCAGTTCACACTTAGCTTGCTAAGAGAGATGCTGTGGTACCTCTTCATGAGCATCCACCTCTCTTGGGTTAAGCCAAACACTCTTTTGAGTACGCCTAGCGTTACACTGCAGTGCGAGGCTGAGGAGATGGACGTGGATGGGGAACTTGTCTGATGACTCATGCAGAGTCCGCCCATCCCTATCGTTTAAGTACATTACTAGACCAATTGGTACATACTTTGTTCAACCTTTTCTGATCTTGTTTTCATTATTTTCAAGCACATGATTTCTGTCGTGATTTCATTTTATTTACGGTTGTATTTGTCACAATTTGCCCAAAGTGCATGCCAGCTGCAACCACCCATTCTACTATTTCAATCGGAATATCATGGCACCACTCCTTGCAAGTTGGGCACAGACACGACTCAGGTGAAAGTGGATGATAGAGATTTCTAAAGGAACGGGATAGGGTGGCAAGTCCTAAGACGGTCCTCTGGTGCGCAGTGCCAGGGAAAGGATAATCGCCAAGCGAAGAGACTCACTTGACTTGCAGAGTGAAGGTATAGATGTAATCTCCTTGGAGATTAGATAGTGGGCGATAGAACGATATGAAAGAAGCGAAGATAAAAGCTTATTGTAACCGTAAATACATGAAACTATTTATACATTTCAGGTACACATGAGAATTTTCGAATACAGCATAGCAACGTGGGGCATGAGGATGCCATGAGGCATCAGGCTATACAGGGCTGTGTGCCATGAGGCACTAGGCTGTGTTAGTTCAAACTCAACAAACACTACCTCCCTATTGTTCTACACTGCCATATTGCAAATACACTGCAATGCTAACAGATGCTATGCTTAAGGCTATGCTGCTGACTGAGCAGCTTACCAATCTGCTTTATAGCATGAGTCATACTTATTAGTCATGAGTAATGCAAAACATCTATGACTGATCCTGTCAGTCCAGGTCAGTCCTCAGTCCACTATCTGGTTAATCTGGTTCCAGACTGTATAACTCCGGACTGTCTCAATCTGGACATCCATACTTCCGGACTACAATCCGTAGTACCAGACTTCAGTCATTTCGACAATTTCCCCATGCATACTCATGTCATCAACATTGTCACATGTCAGAAAAATAAAATGGCCATAGTAACACTGCCAGATTACGACGGGATTACAACACAATTTAATGGCATTACAAGTGATTTTGATGACATTATGAGTGGATTTTGATGATTTTTTGTGGGAATTTACTTCTAAATACAGAATTTTTTGCATTGCAAGCCATTGTAATGCAGGGCAATTTTATGATTATGCATTGTAATTAATTATCATTGGGTCTCAGGTTTTTCCAACACATACTCAGAGGTCTTCCTTTTCTCGGCACCTGGACACCAAGGCTGATGTGACTTGTATTTGCAGATAAATCACCCAAAGCATTTTTACAAGGTTATCCAGGGGCAATTGGAACACAGCCCTCACTTTCTGGTTTAATTTGCACAGGTAGCTGTCGGTTCCTTTTGAGTTCTTTTGAACCTCACAGATCTGTCAAATTCAATAATCCGAGTCCCCAGACCTCACCAATTTGAGACTTGGCTGATTCATAGATATCTCAGACCATCTCTCCTCTGCTACATCATCACATGAGGAACGTTGGCTACCTCTATGGCTGCGGGTTTCGTGCAATGGAGTTGGCTGGGCATTGCTAATGTTAACTTCTCTGGACGGCCTTGAAGTGCCAAATATGCTCTTGACCTTTTGTAGATGCCCATCACTGAATCTGAATATTTTGGATAATGTTATATAAGGTAATTATAAACCCTGTAATTTCTGTAATATCAATAATTATTATAGCTGTTAATACAAAGAAATATATATAAATATATAGGACAAATGAGATGAACAATAACTATAGAAATTGTGCTTAATGGAAATTTAAATAACACATATAATATTTACACAACTATATCAACATTATGAGAAATTATAAGAAATTATAAAAAATTACAATTTATGTTCTAGATGTTTTATCCAAATAATTATTGCTATATAATACACAATTCAGCCAATCAACCATAATACAAATAAAGATATATCATTCATCAATTTTCATTTATCTATTACATAAAACTGGAATACCTACCTAGAATCCTAGACTACTATTTAGATTACCAACTTAAACTACTAAAAATAACTAAAAAAAAGTGGAACAAACACACTTACAAGTAGCATCACACAAGTATTAACTTACCTGCTATGACTCTTGCTTCAAGATAAAACTTGAAGACAAGAGTGAAGAAAAGAGAGAAGGGAAGGAGTTTGAATTTATATACC
>JBBPUG010000623.1:0-18408 GCA_038094535.1 Tubosaeta aff. alveolata | reverse complement strand
ATTATGAGAATTATGCAGTAAGAGAGGTGTGGTATAGTCAGTAAGCTCGATTCGGGCGGGCTCCAACCCCATGCATTATGGGGGGTATGCATAACGAGGTTATGCATTATGAGAAGTTCTACTGTATCAGCATCAACCCTGACTAGTACGAAAGATCATCAATTTCCAGGGAGACAAGAGTCCCAAAGCGCTCCGAGACAGCCCAATGGCCTCGTCAAGGTCACTGGCATTATCCTCACGTACTGAGCATACAAGTGAGATGCAGCTTCCTGAGTGGCTAAACGTAGCGGGCTGGGCGCCAGGGGACTTCAAGACACCAAACAACGCCCACTAAGGCACCATCCGTTTACGCCTCCCGCTGCCTTTTGGCACGACCTCTGCTTTCACTAAAGACAAAGCATGTCGGTTCAACCGACTTCTAAGAAAACGGAAGAAAACACGCACGCGAATGCCCTGTTCTTTCGCTTCCTACTCTCCTTCATCATATTTCGCATCACTTTGCGCTTCGCAGCGCCCTCGGGATTTATCGTCGCCTGTACACCAAAAAAGGCACGTAGCATCGATTCGAGCAGGATGTGAATGCAAACGATGTACCTGGGTCACCCTCGCCGCGCGTCTTTCCTGCTGGACACGCACAGCACCCTGTCGAATCCGGCTGTACACCTCCGCAAACGTTGTCGTACCCACTTTTGCCTGTACAAGGTCTTGCAACTCAACCGCGGTCGTCTTGAGCTCATCTAGTTGTCGTTACAAGATACCCAGGTTCAGCGCATGATTGATGGAATGAAGTGCACATGACGTACCCATCCCAGAATCGCGGATCGTGTCCTCTTCAGTGATGCGGTAGGCGGGCGTAAGTATATGTGGCAAGAATCGCACCAGTTGTGTTGGCTCCATGTGTGTCGACATCGCAGCAAAGAAACGCAAGGTGGATAACGGTGAGAGAGCCCAATTGGCCTGTCGTACCACCGAATGCGTGTGAGCGAATGCTGGCCTAGAAAGAAAAGGCTCATACACACCGGTGCAGTTGATTTGTTTCGTCGCGCAATCTGTGCCGATCGCGCTTGATATGAAAGTTTAGAGAACAGCCAAGGAAGGGCGTCCGCCAGTCCTTTATCATCAACACCCTCCCCTTCCACATCTTGATCGTCCCCGTAGTCGTTATCGCTCTTACCCGCTCCGACATGGCCTTCGGACGACCCCCGCGCGACGAACCATTTTCCAACAAAAAACAAATTCTTCACCGCCTGCAACGCCACGCTTGTCTCCACATTCGGGCTCTTGAGCAACGCGCACAGCTTGTTCGCCACGTTCCTCATGCCGTCGTGCGTCAACACTTGCCCCGCATCTGCACCCGCGTCCGTTGACTCTCGCACCACGGCCGTCGTAGATGCCGCAAAAAGGCTCCCAAGTAATCGAGATGCAGCGCTTCGCACCCAAGCATGCGGAAACGCCAGCAGCTGAACGATCGCCACCCATGGTACCCTGCCCGGCCCCGTCGTTGCCTCCGGAAACACTTGCAACACCTTGACTAGCCCTTGCAGCGTTTGATACGCCGTATACCACTCCCCATCTAAGCCTTCCTCTTTGTCCGCATCCATCTCGGCTGTCTCGTTTTCCAGTGCATTCTCGGCAAGCAATGCACCACTGCTTTTCGCAATACTGCCAAGGTCCTCCAAGATTACATCGAGATAGGGCGCCGACGCACGTTGCAATGCATCCACGACGAACCCGTACACCTGCACCGCAACACTCCGCAATGCTCCTTTTTCCTTCTGTACCGCCCATGCATGTAAATGGCCAATTATGCCTTGTTGGAGCAGCTGGGTCTGTTCTTCCTGCAGCCGCCGCACCAGGACCTGGATTACGCCCGCGGCGGCCTGGCGACAGGCCTTCTCTGTATCGTTGGCAATGCATAACACCAATGCCACGAACAGCATCTCAGCGTACTTCGCCATCAGGCCCATGTCAAATTTAGTAACGAACGCGTGCAGCAGCTCCAGTACGCTCGATCGCCCAGACGCATGTTCGTAAGAGAGGTTTCGGGCAAAAAACGTGAGAGTCGTTTGGAGACGACCCGCGCCCTGTGGGTAATCAAGCAAGAAGTGGAGGAGGAGCGATCGTGCGGATTCGCGCGTGTGCGCCGACTGCGATGTGACGAGGATGGACGACACTATCGTCATGACATAGTATAACTCGGGCACAACTAGCTTGCGCGCAACAATCGCTCGGAGCAATGTGAACACACTCGTTTGTCGACTTGGTTCCTCGAGGTCGGGCGCGAGTAGCTCGAGAAGAAATATGAGATCTTCTTCCTTGATATTCGAGGTTGGACATTCGCGTAGGACTATCGCGAGCGACTTGAAGGCTGTTTGAGCCACCTCGGACTCAGCACTTCCGACAGAACGGATGATGGCAAGAATTTGACGGGACATGAGGGGCGCCGACGAGGCGACAGCTTTCAAGGGACATTGCAGGATACACGGCGAGGCTTTGAGAGCAGCAATGATGACAGCCTCCGACTCAGCATACAGCGTGTTTCCGATCAAATTCACATGTGGTTCTAGTCTTGCTAGCAGCTTTAGATCATGCAAATCAAACCGCGACCGCCGGTAAGCTGTCGTGAACAAATCGAGTCCAAATACGACGAAACTAGATATAAAAATACGTTGTCATCATGGAAGCGCACACACGTATACGGACATACCGATACGAGTTGTGCGCATAATGGTCATTGTCGACCGTGATCTTTCGCTTCGTCTGTACAACGTACTCGTCCTTCTGCTTGCCTTTCGTTGGGGGGGTTGTCCTTTCTGCTTCTTGCAAAAACTTTGCGTTCTGGCTGATGAGTGTATGACACAACACCAGCAACTCTGGCGGATTCAGACGCGCATTCGAGTTGAGACCGCCAGCCACCCGTCGAAGCACCTCATCTACTTGTTGCATCGACTTGACCGAATTCGTCACCTCCATCACGGATCGAAGGGGTAACAACAGCGCGCTGATCTGATCCGGCGACACATAACGGGCAGAAAGCGCAAAGCAGTCTAGTCCCCGCGACGCGCTCCCCTTGACCTCGCGCATCTTGGTCTTGAAACCGTCGTGCTGGACGTCCTTGCCCGATTCGCCAAACACGACTTCGGAGGCAATGTGGGCGATGCTATCGATACACCCATCAAGATAGTCGAATACGGCATGGGAGCAATCGAGCAAGGTGACATGGGTCAACAATGCATGGGTAACGTAGGCGAGCACATGGAGCTGGGGGCCACGAACAAGTGCCGCTCGGAGCTCGCGCAGGGCCAGTGCCAGATAAACAGGATCCAGCGTGACAACAATGCGACATAGCGTCTCGCGAACTAGGTCGCGTGTCTCTTGAGATCGGCTGCGCAGCACCTGACTCAACACAGTCAGTAGTTTCCTAATTCGCGCTTCTTTCTCGTTGGCCGGGAGGTGCAATGCGATTTTCACGATTCCAAGCGCAATAGGTATGCGGAGGGTATCCTCGTTCTCGTCCCGATTTTCCAGGTAGCCAAGCAACGCCGGGAGGAGACGCACGTTCACTGCGTCGGATATTTTCTTGATATCCGCAGAGGGAGGGACGGGTGGGGTGTTGGTCGTAGCCTCCTCGTCTTCCAGCACATCGCCGTCAACAATGGCATCCGCGTCCGTCTCTTGAACTACTTCCTCCATCGAGAAATGAAAGTTTTCGAGAAGAGCAACCAGCGTGCGTACGTTCACGCGGACGGCCTCGTCTTTGTCCTTGGAACTCCGAACATATTTTTGAACCAGGTTGTAATACCCAGACCAGGAGAGTTGTTTCGCAATTCGGCCTAGTGTACTGATCGCCTCAGCCACCAATAAATGGTCTAGCGATGCCGTAGAGACAATGTAATGCTCCACAAGTGGAACAAAGATCTCCATTAGGTTCCTGCCTCGTAAGTGTCCTTTCTCGCATTGTTCGCCAAGCCGCCTAAGGGCCCTCGTCCGTCGGTGGATCTGGATATGGTGGATGTTTGTGAAAAAACTTGCTTCGTCGTCACCACCTGCAAGTAAAGGTCGCATATCTTGAAGCGATTCAATGCGTTCACATTTTTGCACGGCATCTGCAATGACGCCGAGAGCCTCGGCACGGACAAGCTCTGGCTTGCATCTTAGTGTACGTTTGAGTGTGGGGAGGACAGTACGAATGAAGATAGGTTCGGTTTCTGCTATGAGAGGTGCATCGGATGCAACGATCCCGACAAAGCGGCGGAGGGTAAACGCAGCGTTACTACGAATCGCGAGTTCGTCTGGGTCCTGAATAAAGTACAGAGCGTTGTACAATACTGGCAACCAATCGCGAGCAGATAGGGTGAGGTAGTGCTCCTCGTTAAGTGTCGTGAATGCCTTCAGTCGGCGGTCGAAATCGGGTTCATTTATCCGTCTCGTAGAGTAAGCATTGAGAGACTCCAGCAGCGAGGAAAGGTTTTGAAGACTTCGGTGGACAAGGGCTAGTTGGTTGAATGTCAAGGTGAGGGCGGTCCGAGCGTTGGTGGAGCGCAATGTGAGGAACAAGTGTGAAATCAGTTCGTAGATGGTTGCAAACGCGGGTGATACGGGATTTGATAACTCGGGTACGAGCACGAATAGATTGCTCAAGATCGTCAACAAGTCAACCTTGGTTTTTTCGGGAACCACTCTCCCTGGTTTGCGCAATAGCGGCGAAAGCAAGCGCACGAGAACAGACGCCTGGGCAGGATCGGTGACGTGGTGTCCTAATCGTGACAGCACGCTGAGTTGACGCTGAGCGATAGGAGTAGACAAGTGTTGATCACTTTTGGTCCGCTCAACGAGCATCGTAAGATTCTTGAGAAGAATCGAGAGATGGGGCTTCACAATACTTTCTGTGATCAGAGCATCCTCCGAGGTAAGCAAACAATCGACAATATCAAAGACGCGCGTCAAGACGGCAGGCTTGACGTTTGCAGCGACCAAGCAATCCAATATTTTGGGCAAAACACGATCATCATAATCCACCAAATAGCGGGCATACTCAGGCCGTGAGGCCCACAAGTAAAACACGTCGAAGAGGGCTGAGGAAGCTTGGGTGTTCTCTTGGTCAAAGAGAGCAAGTCGCGGCGAAAAGATGGCGCAAAAGGATGCCCGCAGGTAAGGAGAATAGTCGAACGAAAAGGGGTCACAGAAAAAGTCTGCGAGCCGTCGAAGCCCAAGTTGTCGAACGGTGCGTATCGTCCTGGCCAAGGAACCCTCGTCCACATGTGCATCGGTTTCGACATCCATATCATCACGGTCCTCCTCTGCTTGGCCTCGAACCTCGCTAACGGCCCTTTCTATCACCTCAGTTTGCTTCGACACACCCAATCGGGTTTGTGCGGATGCGCTGAGGTTTAGAACGGTACCAAGAAGAGCCGGCCAATATGTCACCATTTTCGGTCCAAGGTGCTTCAACACTTCGCCTAAGAGGTTCAAAAATCCAACCTGTTGCTTAAAAGGCACACCGGGAGGTACCGTCGTTAACTTGAATGACCCGTCACGAGAGCCCCAACTACTCGGACCCATGGGTTTTAACATCAAGTCCACGAGCAGTCCAAGTTCGTCTTCCGAGCACGTAGCCAACGTGCTGAGCACCGCAACTCTACGATCTGCTCCTCTTATGCGTCCCTTCTTCTCGAGCATGGTACCAAACATTAGACGAACTAAGGTGTCGATAAACATGGGTCGATCTGTGGCGTTCAGGGAAAGTAGGTCGAGACGAGCCAGTTCATCCCGCCACAACGTGTCATCCAGGAAATGCCGAAGTGTCTCCTCATGCCTCATAAGATTGGGAGCCCTGTATGTAAACACACAGCTAAGTGCCAGCGTTTGCAATGTGCGATCGGGATGCGATAAAAGGCTGCGGTAGAGGGAGAAGAGGGCCTCTGTGGAGTGGAGCGCCTTTGGGTTTGTGATCTTGCTGAACAGCGTAAGCCATGCATTCAGTTTGTAACGTGGAAGATTCGGAACCGTATCACTGTCCACTGCTATCGATAGGAAAAATGGAACCAACTCGCGGTTGTGCTTCTCCACGAGCGAGCTGCACTGCCCAAGAGTCGAAAGCAACTGTGTCTCAAAGGAAACGGGGTCAAACCGGTCGACCGGTTTCTGATCCTGTGGGGAAAAGAGCAAGTTCAGAAATTGGTCCGTCAATCTGAACCCCTGGACTCACGAGGACGATAACTTTCATGTCGTGCTCATAATCCAACCAACTTGCAATCACGTTGCTTATTCTCTGTGCGGTGCCATCCCTCCATGTCCGTTCTTCTTCCCAAGAATTGTCCTTGATATTCTGCTCGTAGCTCTTGTTCAGCCATTCAGGAAGTTCATCAGCCTCGGTCACACAAGCAACAGCCCGTAATTCATCAAAGAGACATGCCCAAACGGAGTCACCAGATCGCTTGGCCAGGGAAGAAAGTGCCTCCGCGGCTGGTGACCACAGAGGTCGCAGATTAACCTTCAGTTGAGCTACATAGAAACACTCAGGGGTATTCGAACAAGGACGAAATAGACACCTACAAATTAACCATCGTATGCAAAGCTCAGTAGCTAGGGGCTCGTCATCCTTGATCACTTGTCCAATGCGACCAATTCGCAGCACTCTTTCGCGCACACCTTGAACATCTAAGGAAACCTCCTCGCCTTGCAAACACCGTTTCAGTGCGTCATGTTCCCCAGGCGATAATTTCACTAGCTTCGAGGTAAGAATCTTGAGCGCGCTCAAACGTAACGACCGCGAATGCGACATGATACAAGTCCGCAAATGTAGGTAGAGTTCCGAGAATGTCGGGGTGTCAGATATCGATGGACTGGTGAGAATCAACGTCAGTGCGTTCTCCTTGGAGAGGAGATGCAAATTTTACCTAGAATGGGCAATGTCCGCCAAACCATTCAATGCACATTGGGACCACGACCAACGCTGCACGACCGTCCTAGTCCACCTCGCTAAATCAACCTGATACTTCCATGAATCATCCTTGCAGACTGTAAGGGCACGCATGCATGCCCACAAAACCCAAGCCGCGTTTGCGTGGGATGCTTTCCACGACTCCTCCGGGTCAGGTGCATCTAACATTCGTTCGACTATCCCGGCCAGTAATTCTGGCATCTTTTGGACGTATGTCGATAGCGATAGGAGATTGCGCAACTCATCGATACCATTTGGGCTGAGCTCCCAGTGCGATAATCGCTCAGAAACCCAAACATCGATGGAATGCCTCCACACAATATCCACATCACCAAGTTTATCGGAGTGTTGAAGGCTTGCGAACAAGCGTAACGTTTGTTTTGGCTCTGTAGCAAGAAGTTCTCCAGCAGACCTGAGCAAGGCAGGCAGACCGACGAGTTTCCATCCTCCCCAAGACAACTCAGCAAGTGTGCCAAGAAGCAACGCGCCAAAGTTGGGCACTTTAAGGGCTTCCGCGATGAAAGTGCGGCCAACGCCCGTAGATATGGACATGTCTCCGGCTGTGAATACCGCAACCGAGAATTCGAGAAGAGCGGTCTCAACAATGGGGCAAATCTGCATGTTCGGTAGTGCAGACGCCAGCTGCGATAACTGTGATGCTTACAGAATGTGATTGACGCTTGGGGAACATAGACAAAGAACTTACCGGAAAGTCGAGTCCCTTGACGGACACTGCAAATGACACTTGTTATCTGCAATGCACGGCGGAGGCGTTCAACCTCCGTATCGCTCGATGGTGAATGACTGACGACCGTCGAAAATCGAGCCACAAGTAGATCGGCCACAGGACAAAATTGTTCAGCACCTTTGCAATGGTGGATGATGGACGTGAGCGTGCGCCGTAGAAGTGTGTAAAGCAGATCAGGCGTCTCGCAGCTCATATAGTAGTCGATTACTGGTGCAATTATTGAAGGGGAGGTCGTGTGAAGGGTGGAGGAGACAGACTAATGACAAAGAGCGCGATCAGCATACAGGAAGCGATACAACGGGTTCCGACCTTGCAAGCAAAAACAAGCATCCAAGCACTGGCAGTTTCCACGCCATCGAGATTACCGGCCATGAGGAGAACTGCCTTTTCCCGAGCAGAAGTCTTCAAACGGCGAAGTACGGACGCCCAGACTTCGGCGGCGGCACGCTGGACCTCGGCGCCACAGCGAGGTAGGATAGTACGGAAGGAAGACCAGGTTTGCTGTAAAAGGTCCAAGTGTATAGATGGCACAAGAAGATACCTGAAAAGCGCCGATAATGTGGCTAACAGCGTAGTCAATGCAGGAGTTGCAATAGAACGGGGAAGAAAGCGGAGGAGCGTCGCTAATAAATCGCCATAGACAGGTGATAAGGTTGTGCGAAGGTCATGAGCAAGCTTTTGGAGAAGACTATAGTTGCGAATGAGTACGGATGCACAAATAAATGAGAAATCCTACTCGAGAAGAGCACGTAATGATTCGTCATCGGCACCATCCACTGCGGACATCCATAACTCAACAACATCTTTCCAGTTATGCAAGAGGAGCGGCATGGAAAGGGAAAGCGGGTCGGCCTTGTTGGCGAATTGGACGAACGACGGGGAGAGATTGAGCTGTCTCCATTGCTGTAGGGAAGTATAAAAGTGCGACTCGTTGTCCTAGAGGATGCGCGTAGTGTCTGAGTATGTTGTAGAGATGGAATAAGAGCAAGTACCGCTATATCTTGGTCAAACTTTGTGAGGTCGAGTGCGGATGGGAGGTGGACATCTTTCAAAGACTCGGCGTAAGATTGGTACTATGGACACAACCTTCAGCTTTCGTAAATGAGACGGTCAGTCGACCTGACCTTGAAACGTTTCACCCGATGAACAACTTTATCGGAATCCAACGCGGGAGGGGGTTCCATGATGGGGAGAGCCAGTCAGAATTTTCGTCGAGCTTACTAAGCTTCCGTAAGCGTTCATTGGGGGCCAATGGCAGCTTCAACTTATTCTCACTGAATCGATCTGCGCCGCCGTATCAGGAGTTAGCATGAGAAGGTTGCCAGGTTATTGCCGCGATGCATTAGGTATGAAACGGCGGATACATTCAAGAAATACTTCAAGAGGCTTCTCTGGAACAAGGTAGTCGAGCATGTGGCAACCAATGTGTCACCTAGGTGGGCGACGCAGTCAAAGTTGCTGTGCTTGCTGTGGATGCTTCGTCTGACGAAATCGAGCCGTGGCTCGCGTCGCATGCGCATATAAACCCCTCCCAATGGCAGTCCAGATATCATCATGACTGTAAACACTCCTATTGCTTCGTGGAGGGGCCGCGCCAGGGCTAGCAACACTCTGACCTCCATGTCTACCGCAAATTCCTCCGACTCTCTTGAACTTCCTAGTACTGAGACTCGCTCCCCCACTAGTACTGTCGACAATCAAAACGACGAGGTGGCCGTAGGCCTCGCCGGCCACGATGATGCTGGGAGTCGCAAAGAGATGCTCCAGTTAATCAATCGTTTGCGTGATACTGGGTACAGGTTTTTCTTCGTCACATTACCTTGTTCATGAAACGTCGTCCACAGCGTGCAAACCGACATCGACCTACCCATGATCGTGGTCATCGGAAACCAGAGTGCCGGAAAATCTTCTTTGATCGAATCCATCTGTGGCATCACACTGCCACGATCATCTGGAACCTGCACTAGGTAAGACGTCGTCTTTGTTTCCAGTACATGCTAACCTCCCTACAGATGTCCAACAGAGTGCAAGCTATCGTATTCGGATTCGCCATGGAAATGTTCTGTCAAGCTCCATTTTGGCACCGATGCTAGCGGTGTACCCATTGACGTCAAAATTATTTCGTTTGGCGACACGATCACCTCCAAGTCCTTGGTCGAGGACCGCATCCGTCGTGCACAGCGAGCCATCCTCAATCCATCGCAGGATCATAAAAAGTACCTACACCAAGATGACCTACCTGAGGAAAATGAAGTGTCCTTTTCAAAAAATTATGTTTCGCTGGAGATAAGCGGACCGCAACTCATTGATCTCTCCTTCGTAGACCTCCCCGGTCTCATTGCTAGTGTCGGAAGAGGAGGCGACGAGCGTGACATCGACCTCGTCAAGTCGCTGGTCACTTCATACATAGAGAAGCCGAGTTGTGTCATTCTACTCACTGTTGCATGCGAGAGTGGGTGGCCAGTTTTTTCCCCTTCTGGATTTTTGAGGTTTGACAATATCTGCCAGCCGACTTCGAAAATCAGGGTGCACACCACATCGCAAAGCAATATGACCCTGAAGGGAAGCGAACCGTCGGTGAGTCTCCCTTGCCAACACGTTTCTACCGCCTCAATTGATCTACGCTTCGACCAGGTGTTCTGACCAAACCTGATCGCATTCCCACCGGCGAAGAATCGGCATGGTTAAAGATCCTTCGAAACGAGACCGAACCTCTGGTCAATAACTGGTACTGCGTGAAGCAACCCTCTTCGCAGGATGTCTCAAAAGGAATCACGTGGGAAGGGGCACGCCGGCAAGAGGATGAGTGGTTCAGCTCAAAGCAGCCATGGTCTAGCCTTGAACAACAGCACCAGCGATTCCTCAGGACTCGGTCCTTGACAGCAAGGCTGAGCATCATTTTGTCGGAGCTAATCACAAAGAGGTAAACAGATTATTCTCCAATGTGATCTTCATTTGCTCACGAACCAACAAGGCTTCCAAAAATCCAAGAAGAATTGATGAACGCGATTCAGAATACAGAAGAGAAGTTAAATAGTCTCCCCAGAGCTCCGTCTGCAGACCCCGTCAATGAAGTCTTGCAACTTCTCGAGAAGTTTGTCCAAGACCTAGGTCACCGTGTCGAGGGCACTCCTGAAAAAGACGGGCTACTTCAGACTATTCGTCCATATCAAGAAGCCTTCAAAGTCGCCATACGGGGCACGTGCCCTAATTTTGTACCCTGCGAAAAGAGGGCGGATAAGGAACTCGCAGCGCCTAAATTTCTGGCGGATGAGGATGGCGATAGCGGCGTGCCAGAGAAGTACCACACTGGCCCAAAGATATATATCGACGAAGTCCTAACGCGGGCGCAAAAGTAAGCTTTCTCGGTGCAGGCTTTAATAGCACATTTTGATAAAACCTTGAACAGCGCCCGGACGCGACAGCTCCCCGACCATTATCCATTCGTAATACAATGCGCCTATATCAAGGAGTTCACGCAAAAGTGGAGCGGGCCAGCGTTGGTTCTCTTCGATCATGTTTATGCGGCCCTGAAGGTCGATCTCGAGAGACTCGTCGAACGCCACTTTGCACAAATGGGCAACGGGAATGCGAGACGGGCTATTTTGTGAGTGATTTATTCCCTGCTTTTGCTATCGAGATTCGACATTCCATAGGATGGTCGTGAACGATCACCTCGACAAAGCCGCTCATCGAACAAAAGAGAAGATACAATGGTTGCTCGAAATCGAGGGAAACCCGACAACGCTCAACACCCACTACTTTTCCAGCTACAAGGACAAGTTTTTGACCTACTACAGGGACGCCCGGGATGACAATAGTTTGACGGCCAAGCTGCAACTCGTACGCAAAGACAAGCAATCTAGTAGCGAATTTCAAGCGTTGGTCAACAAGGCCCTCTCCAGCCTAAATGAAGTCGGCTTGTCTGTCCAAGCGACCGACCTTCCCAGGTTACTTCCCCCGGATCCTATGGAACCTGCTCTCAACATCATGGCAAGCGTTCGGGCATACTTTCAAGGTAAAATCTTACCCACAGCTGTGAAGTGTACACGATCTGACGGCGTACGATAGTCGCGTACAAACGTTTTGCCGATATGGTTCCGATGGCTATCGACCACGAAATCGTACTTGGTGTACAGCATGGAATCGATAATGCGCTCCGACAAGGACTCCATGTCACTGGGCCAGATGGCCCGGATCGATGCGGACGCATGCTGGAGCAGAATATCAGCGTTGTCACAGAGCGTCAAGAGGTGCAGGAGAAAATGAAGCGGTTGCAGGCTGCACGTACGCAATTGAGGGAATTGATGTAGCAGGGGGTCCATGTGTTTAGACTCATCGTGTACATTCTTGGACGTCATTATACTTCGTAAATGTTGTCGCATATCCCAATTCCGATTACTATATGGGTGGTACGAACAGCCGTCTCGCGGGCAAAGAAAACTATTGAACCCGGGCGCAGGGAGAGAATGAACTATATGATGGAACAGTTGCATTAATTCCAGAACATACATATACCATCTAAAAATTTGGTCCGTGCTAACCAGCACATAACGAATTCAGCTAGTCCACCGTAATACCTTTCGCTCTCAAATCGGTTTTTGCCTCGTGGATTTCCTGAAGGAGCCAGCACCATCGGAAGGTACAGGTTATGAGTCGAAATTTCGAGGGCGAAGGCCAAGTCTCACCTTGAGCAACTCGTGATACGCGTCTGGGCAATCTTGAAAAGTGGACAAGCCCCAACCGAGGGAGGCGAGAGAATAAGCGCCAAATGAAACGAGCAACCACCATGGAATCTAGCATCAGCGCGGTGTTAGCGTCAATCTTCGGACCAAGTGTGAACAGCAGAAAAGCACGCGCATGAAGGATGTATGGTTCAGGCCCTCGGTTTTCGGTGCAGTCAGAAAAAGAGAAGAAAAAGAGCAGGATACGCACCACCGGTAGAAGCAGGGCAACTACGTCAGGATCGAGGAATGGGAGAGGGAGGACGGCGAAGGAGGCAAGCAAGTAAATGATGATGAATGTAGTGGCGCAGACGGCGACGCGGTGTGCACGGGCCATTGCGCCAGGCTTCAAAAGATGAGTGCGTCCGGCGCGGTATTGAACACTCGGACACGTACTGTCGATGCTGGCACGGATTTGGTCTTGTTTGTGTGGAAGCCCTCAGTTACAGCATGTCTACTCATTAACTTATAGCCCAAGCAACCGACCTTAGCTCAGTTGGAAGAGCGCGAGACTGTAATGGATAAAATAATCTTGAGGTCGCCTGTTCGAGCCAGGCAGGTCGGATTTATTTTGGACCTCAGTTATTGTGCTCGAATAGGTGTATGTTTTTATTTCACCAGCTGCCTTTTTTATGGACCGGACAAGACAACCCCTTGGCACTTAAGGTTCTAATGGCTAGGGGAAATTTGTTTTGTTGTCTGATCAAGACTGCTCGCTTGTTTTCAATCTTCAAACAACGGCTGGAACACCTACGGGTTTCTCTTGGATTACGCTCAAATCACGAGCAAGGACCAAAACTGCTTACCTTCCGGCCATCTTTGTTTCCCTCTTGTGTCGGCCCAAACTCATCTTCAAATACTTCCAGGCTTTCCCCACCTTCTCTCCCTCCATCCGCCCCCGTGTCCATACCTCTCGTGACGTCAATTCCAACCTCTTCCCCGTCTCCCTCCAACATGTCCTCTAGTTCCTGTGGATTCATGTACTCCACGCCCAGTCCCGATCCTATAATAGCCCGTCCACTTTGTTGGGAAAGTTGTGATAGTGGAAAGAACAGCGGAGTTTGGGCACGTTGTGTTTGCGTGGGTGGTCGCTCGCGCGTTGATGGAGCTGGAGCTGGAACAATTTGTGACGAATGCAAGGAATCACCCCGACGTGGGTTTTCACCCCTGCTTACGTTGGAACCTCCAGCGCGTCTACCGACGATTGCATCGTCGCCGACACCGTCTGCATAAAAGTCGTCCATGGCGCCAAAATTCTCGTCCTGCGAAGGATGGAGATCAAAGGGACGACTTCCCTGCGACCAGTTAGTGTTAGGGACAGGAGGCGGCGGCATCAAGTGTTCGTCCCTGGTCGCCACTGAGCTTTCCCGACTCATACTCTTTGAGGAAGCAACTTCCATCCTGTGTGCTGCCTTCATCGATCTCTTGACCTTTTCTACGCGTGGCGTTTCGCTTCTCTCCCTGTCTGACCCTGTATGTCGTTGTGCTTCGTTGGCTGGGTACGGTCTCTTCTGTCCACCCAATCGTTGTGGTTGAGGTGTAGACGAACTGCGTGCGTTGGCGTTCGAACCGAATGTCGTTTGAAGCTGTGACGTAGATATCACAAAAAGTCCGTCTGACTCGTCGCCTTCGATCTCAATAAAGAGCGGCGCAGCAGGGTGCGTAAAACGGAGTTCCAGCGCTGAAGCCATAGCTTCTGCAAACGCAATTGTGGCCTGAAACGGAGTTGACAATGACGCAAACCACGACAAGGCAAAGACACACGTTGAACTCTCGTAGATGGAAGCCGATGGTAATGGGTGGCTCGACAACTTCGTAGACTTCAAACTCCTCATTACTGATAGTGAGCTCTGTAGCTAGCTGTGCTCTTCCTTGGAGCAGATTACGAACATTCACATGGAACCTGTAGACGGTGCTGACCTTTTGCATCGATAGACGACTCAAGGCTTTTCACCTCGACTTCAGTGTCCCCAAAAGTCCACACCAACTGAGGGTCGCTTTTGGCACCACGACCACTTGGGAAGTGCTCTGTGATGTCCTTTACAGCTCTCGGGCCAATGGTGAGGCGTGATTCGTCTTCGGGGTCCGGTTCACCGGGGGAAAGGAGAGAAGTAGGTAGAAGAAGAGGCAAACGATGAGTTTTAATAATACCTAGCGAGATATATGCATGTCTCCGCAGATGCCGAAAAGCTGAACATACCGTGCTTGCAGTGTAAGCGTACAATGAGCCTGCTTTCCAGTGTGTCTTCGTCTTCCTGAGATTGATCGCCAATTGGCCCTTCTATGACGATCAACTCGCACCGTTCCACTGTCTTTTCGAGGGTTCTGTGCTTGAATATGGACAACAATGTCTAATGCTTGATGGATCCACCTATACTAGTAGCCCGAGTGCACGCGAAACGCACCTTGACGAGTAACTGTCCTTTGACGTCCTCGGGCTCGGTGACATTGCCAGTCGACGGACCTGCTCCATTTACGCCGTCTCCCACGCGATACCTCGAAAAGAACATCCTCTTATATGTGAAACGACAGTACGCCGAGAGCGACGAGTTTGTCGCGCTCAAGGTCAGGTTTTGAGTGTTTGCGTGTAGCACGAGGTCATCGCCAAACCGCGAGAGACACATCAAGGCCCTGATGAACGCTTTCTATTGAATGAGTATCTGAGCGGCGAATGTGTCGAGGACGCACGCTTCAGTGCGGCAACGCTCAGCGTCGCCTGCATCTTGGTGGACGCGTTCAAGCTAGATGCCACCAGCCAAGCTCGCGTTGGGCCGACCGCGTTCTACGTAGCCTCACCTCACACCCGTCCTCGCTGTGGCTGGATGCGTAAATTCGACTGTCTTTGGGCAACCAATGACACGGGATTACCCCAGACCAGAATCCAGGCATGCACGACGTCGCCCACATCTGCCGGCGTTGAAGAACTGCACGAACAAGTTCGACAAAACCGCCGTTGACCCGTATCCGATTCTTTGACAACGTCCACATCTGCGGTGTAACCTTGATTCCGCACGCGCTGTCTGTCCCACTCCGCAGAATCATATCTCTCCTTCACATACACGTGTCTCGACGTGTAAGCTGATCATCATTGAAGGAGGAATACGAAGACACGCTGGAAAGCAGGCTCGTTTACACTGCAAGCACGGTATTGAAGCCTTCTCAGCATTCATGATGACATGCATCCCGCTAGAGATCGTTAAACTCAAGTTTGCCTTTCTTCTACCTGCTTCGTGTCCTTTACGACTCTTGGGACAATGGTGAACCGTCATCGGGATCGGGTTCATTGGGGAAAGGAACACTTCCAAGTGGTCGTGGTGTCACATGCGACCCTCAGTTGGTGTGGACCTTTGGGGACACTGAGGTCGAGGTGAAGAGCCTTGAGTCGTCCATCGATGTAAAAGGTCAGCACCATCTACAGGTTCCATGTTGACATTCGCAGTCTCTGGTGGCGGCGACGAGGCAAGTTTCTTCTACATCCTCATCCATATCCATCACATCCAGCCTACCGACGAGAGCCCTTCACCGAACAATGCGCGAAAGAGTGTTTGCACAGCAGGAACCTGATGGAGATTTTCATTCAACTTGCAGAACATTGTATTGTCCCTACGGTGTCGCTGGACCATTTATTCGGTGGCCGAGGCTCTCAACACGTTGGATGGAGTCATGAAATAGCTATTGTGATGTCCTGGGGATCTACTTACTCTACCACCACAATTGAGACGGCTGGTATTACATGCACCTGCTAAACTGCCTGACGTATAAATCGTACTAGTTGCTCCTTTTGATTCGACCTTTTACAGGAGAGTTTAACTTGGAACACGATAAACACTACGTCTCATCAATACGAGTTGTCATCAATAGAACAAAGTTACGTACTATACCAGACTTGAAGAACTGGCTCAGATCGCTGCACACGTGACTCACCAAGATGCCGCCAGCCAAGCTCGCCATTATTGGCGGTGGGCCATCCGCGTTCTACGCGGCCTCGCGTTTACTGTCGCTCGTGCCCCACACGGATCCGTCCTCGCCGTCGCTGAGGGTACATATATTTGATCGTCTTTGGGCACCGCACGGTCTCGTCCGTTACGGGGTTGCCCCAGACCACCCAGAGGTCAAGGTGCGTGCATGAGGTCAGCTTTATCTGCCCCGCTCACGGCGTCGAAGAACTGCACGAACAAGTTCGACAAAACCGCCGCTGACCCGCGTTTTCGATTCTTTGGCAACGTCCATGTTGGCGGTGTAGCCTCCATCCCGCACGCGTTGCCTGTCCCACTCTCGTCCCTCCTGCAAAACTACACGCACATCCTGTTTGCATCTGGATGCACGCGTCCGACTCTCCATCCTGATATACCACCGTCCTCTCACTGCATTCCTGCGCTTTCCCTTGTGCATTGGTACACTCGGCATCCATCCAACCCGCCCGCGCCAGCCCTCAACAAGATCACCCATCTCACTCTCATTGGCAATGGAAATGTCTCTCTCGACGTCGCCCGTATCCTTCTCACACCACCCTCTGTTCTCATGAAATACGACGTCCCCGAACATGTCCTCGATGTCCTCTCCCAGTCCACGCTCAAGCACGTTTCCATCGTCGGTAGACGCGGCCCTTTAGAAGCAGCTTTCACGAACAAGGAGCTGCGCGAAATGATGCAACTCCCAAACGCCTCCATGGTCCCTCTCGATCCCTCCCTCCTCGCCTTCCCGGAGGGGACGTCCTTGTCCCGCCAACAGCGCCGTACCATCGAGCTTCTTCAGAAAGGCTCCCAATGTCAGCCTGGAAGCACTGACAAAACTTGGTCGCTTGATTTCTATCGCATGCCCTCCGCGCTTACGCCATCTCATTCTTCATCCGTGGCGGAGCTCACTCTCGCACACACATATCTTGATAGTGCCAGTGGCCGTGCCATCCGCTTAGACCAGACCTCCACCCTCTCTACCTCCCTTGTTGTCACGTCTCTTGGTTTTCGTGTGGACCCTGCTATGGCATTCTTTGAGCCATCTTCTTCCCACCTCCGGACGCAGGGCGGCCGCATCCTAGCCGAGTCTGGTACTCCAATGAAAAACATGTATGCTTCCGGGTGGTGTGCTAACGGTGCCAAAGGCGTTCTGGCCACGACAATGATGGACGCATACGCAGTTGCTGAGACGATTCTATCTGACATTGTGTCTAACACCGCGGAGAATACGAGCGTGACTTCTACTGCTCAGGACCCGCTGGCGGTGAATCCTGCTCCTCATCCCGAGAACCCGCCGGAGGAAATCATGCAAGGAATAAAGGATGGATTCGTTACCCAGTACGACGACTGGAACGCCATTGATGCTGAAGAAGTGCGTAGAGGTACACTGCTTGGCAAAGAACGCGAGAGGATGGGTTGGGAAGATGCGAGGGGGTTCCTCTCTGTTAAACGGTAAATCGCTCATGATTTAAGTTGTTAAATATAACATATCCCCGCTCGGTAATGCAATGGGACTCATCTAGAGTTTTCCCTTTGGCTTTCAGCCTTCCTTCGAAGCAAAGGCCAGTGTTGCCGTTACCGCTGCGCATACTCTTCTCGCTGCTCAGCTCGTTCCTGCAATACTAAGTATCACCAGATACAACCTTCGAAGGAACTGTAAATTATGGTCGTCTGCATTGCTAACATTCATCAGTGATTTTTGCTACATATCTGTTTCGGAAGCACGGGGGGCTAGAAGCGAGAGCTCGTGCCGCAGGAACGTTACGGACGACAGCCTGATGTGCAGGCCACCAACGAAATACGTCGCGGACTTGCTGTCCATGAATGTCAGTTGCGTTAGTTTCGCTCATGATCTCGTCCCTCATCACTCCCAATGTCGCAGGTTCAAGGCTTGCAAGAAGCAGCATCAGAACCGGATAAAATTAGACGTGAAATGCACCTCATCGCAGCAACTTGTAAAAAGCACTTACAACCACATTCCCCATATTACCATGGTTCTGCTAACAAGAAGGGAGAGACTCCTCGAGGAATGTATGC